>JAODVN010000020.1:1205634-1231312 GCA_025434125.1 Chologaster cornuta
GGACCAGAAAATACCGGGAATAAAAAGCCGTTCAGGCTCTGTTCGGGTGGTACTATGTCTATGGCTCCCTTCTGTAACAGAGAGTTTATTTCCTCTTGTAAAACAAGAGCTGACTCTCCCCCCACGTTATGCCGACAAAACGAGGTGGTTTCATGGCAAACTGAACGATTGAAATCCTGTGTTTTAATGTCAAAAGACGGTTTGATGAAAGGAGATTTCTGTTGAAATGGTGCAGGCAATTCGGGAGGGAGTAGACAGATAGAAAAGCTAGAACAGCCTTATCTCCTATCTGACATTGTTGTCACTATACCGTCCCAGTGTCGCTCACTCAAGCTCACACTGTGTACTGGCTGATAAGTAACTCTTTTCGAACTGAGCCATTTAAAGTTTCACCGTGTCCAATGAGATTTACCCGCACTTGTCCAGTGTTGAGTGCTATGATACTGCTGTAGTTAACATTTCATGATGAAGATGTTATCCGGCTCGGCTCCCTACAGAGTTCCTTTGAAGACGGACGCTTAAATAAGCTTTGTGAGAGCAGCTAAATCCATTGGATCCACTGGGAGATGTGGCGGTATCGGAGGAATGATGTTCATTTATGTCCTTCTCTTGTTCCACTCTTCCTTTTCCTCCCTGTTGCCAACATCACGTTGACCAAAGCCTTTAGTATGGAATGCATAAAATGGATGAATTAGCTGTCAAGCAATAAATCTATGCACAGAGAGGTTTAGCGGTTCATGTGATTTGACCCAAGGAAACTGCTGTGGGAAGACTAGGCCACTGAAGGACGCAAGATGGGAGGACACATTGCTGTGAGTTATGGCTGTGCCAGGTCATAAACAAGGAGAAAAACTGAGTGACCTGTGAACCTAACAACACTATTCTACATACAAGAGTCATATTTGTAGAGACATTTATACACTATTTTGCTCAATTGTGTGTTTAATGTATCTGTTCAATTTAACATCTGTTGGCTACTACTTGATTGCGGGTATAATTATAATTATAAATATTGCAGGGAAAATGTTTTCCTTCCTTGCAAAAAAATGGTCTTATAATTACTGATTAAAATTTCTAACATTGATTGTATGTTGTATAACGTACAACTACTATGATTTATATATTAATTATTTTTTACCATTGCCAATATTGTAGAATTTGGAGGTAATAACATTTAGGCCAAGGTGTTTTTCCACCAAAGAATCCTTTTTCTGAATTGGGTGAAAAGACTGTCCTTGTGTCTTGGTCAAGCACAAGGTACACAACAATTTTAGCCCATATGAGTACCTCCCACCTCCTTGCCTGATGTGACCTCTTACCCAGTGTCAAATACATGACTCAAGGACATACAGAGTTAGGTGGAGAGTGTTGTATGCACAAACGTGTTAGTGTGCAAAGCACCACATCACTGCCACCCACAACCCTGCTACACATGCTTGACTAATGTAAAGGTCATTGGAAGTCATCAGAAAAAGACAAAAAAAACAACCCTCATATCGTGTCAATGCTAACCATTGTAACCTTAGCCAAACAGGTCTTTTCTTCACCTCATGTTTTCATTTGACCTTTCTTGACCTTGTTGCACATTTTCACCTTTGCAATCTAACTGTGTTAACCAATCCCTCAAAGAAGTTTTTATTTTCGTTTTTAAAGAGCTCAATGCATTGTGAAGCTAGTGAATATTGTGTTATGTGAAAAATTATGTCACTTTTGGTCTGTGACCTTTTACAATATACGATTTGGACTTCAACACAATATTGGGTAATTTTTAGGCATATCCCACTCAAACTAGTATTAGCACATAGCTAATAGGAAGCATTTGGGGAATTTGCCAAGTTAATGTTGCAGTTGTGCAGACTTGTGGCCATGCTTAATCTGGTACAAGTATACTGTATTTTCATATTCCCTCATGTCATTAATCATTGCTACCACTCTGTTGTTCCACTTCATTCTAGTGATAAATAAGAACGTGTTTTGGAGGTTATTATTCATATAATAAATGTGATACATTTAGTTGCTTTTGTGGGCTTTCTCGTCGATCCTGGTTGTCAGGCATTATATTCTCTGACATGTTGTTCTTGGAATTAAATTAAGTAAGAGTGATAAAAGACTAGCATGTACAGATGCAGCCATTTTGACCACACCCCTGGTACACACACACACACACACACACACATCTACCTGTCTATATCTATCTGTAACCATGGCTGACAAAATGGGACAAAAGCAAGATATTAATCATAGGTAATACCCTAGACACCCATGCATATATGTTAAACATACATCATACTATGATTCTAATAATTAAACACAAAGTTCAAATATTATTACAATAACCCAAGTACACATTTTGAGCATGGACCATGGTCCATACTCTCAAGAAGGCTACTATGAGGCAAAACGTTACCACGAGCATGAATAAACAGTTGAATGTTGATGTTGACTCTGTTTGGATTACACTGTATGTGTGCTACCTTGTTTGTCCCTTGGGGTCACTATTTAGGGAACCTGATTTTTTGCTTTAGCATGAAGTAAGAATATTAGGGAAGGTGCATCCTTACTGGACTTAACCTTTTCATAATGAAAATCCTTTTTTTGTAAATTACGTAATTCATCTCGGTTGAGAAAAGGTGCCAGCAGATGCTTTTAATGATGTTTGATAGAAATAGCTGTAAGTAAATTGGTCAGCATGCATATTTTTGGTTTTTCCAAAAACATGCTGTCATTACACCACACTGTTCAATTTGCTTCCAGCTTTCTCATTTGCTGAGCTTTGATTTGTAGAATTGCTACAACACACCAGACACAACAAAGGGTTTCAGGCTATATACAGCACATCACACATTCAGAGTATTACATATTGTCCGACTGCAAAGAGCAATCTATACTTGTTGAGCAGAGACTCCCACACCTCTTCTTCACAGTGATATAGCATGATGCTTATCAGTTAATGGATGAGTTTTCATTTATTCATTCATTTATTTTCACTTTTTCATTAATTCCAAATATTAAAAACAACGTGGCAGCCGTCCAAGTATGTGATCAACTAATCTTTCACTATTGGTGGTGGGAGACAAAATTGATGGGCAAGAATGGTTTAGTTTGCCTTGCGAGACATATTGTTATCTCCCTTTAAAACACTGTGTACAGAGCCTTGCACTGGGGCATAAATCACAGTGCTTGGGTTTGGTCAGGCCTTTAAAGAGGGCTAATCAATTATCCACTTGCAGACAGAGAGCAAGAGGCTGAGCTTGCACCCTTGGCTACTCTAATTAACATAATCATCCCCCTTTAAATAATGCAGACTCCAACACAAGACTCGCCAAACAGGCCTTAGAGATGAATTCATAAACAAGACGCTATTTAAGTCAGGAGACTATTGGTTGTAATTATTATCTGTTATTCTGTGTTCAAAACCAGTCAGTAGGGTTCACAAGAAAAGAAAATATGTAACTAAACAGTACACTGTTCACACGTGTGTACCGGTATATCAAATACGTGAATACATGTTGAATGTACCATATAGGATAGATACAAATATTGTGTTTATTGCTAATAACAATTAACACAAATGAACAACATAGGTCCAAATGGGCCCAGATGAGTTACTGTTCACTCGCTAACTTTATAACTATACAATTTCACCATTCAAGCTTCTAGGACATCCTTAACTAATGTGTTTTTTGATCATGTTATTACATAAATTTAATCTGTGTAAAATAGGTTTTTATTTATTGAAGTATCAGTTTTACGTTTATTGCTGAAAAACTGGAAATTACAATAAACAAAACACAAAAGTGTTGTTTGCCTAATACCAAACGGTGGCTGCAATTTCAGTGCCAATATATGAGGCTCTGATCTGAGAAATCATATGGGACTAGGGGTATAGGAGGACCCTCAACAGATAGTGTGAACCTGGTGTAATGTAACTACACAATAACTGATATATAAAACCTTATTAGCACCTATTGTCAAAAAACCGTTTCACTACATTCATCATGTTTATGATGACAAAAAGAAATAAACCACAGTATTGCCTGAGATTTTGACAGAGTCAGCGGTCCAAGTAAGGTAAATAAATGATACTATATTTTAATAAAATACACACACTGTCTGGCTATGGTGCATTTCCTTAACTAACTTCTACAATTGCTATTTGTTGTTTCATACATTTGACATCAAACTGGTGAGCAGCCTGTAAAGTGTATGCTACCAATTCCCGGGTATTAACTGCATATGGCGGATAAAAAAATAAATGAAAGTATAATACAAAATTATAAATCTGCAAGATACATTTATACTTCTGTGAAGCAATCATATTAATCTACCCCAGGATCCTTTATGTAAAATAATATCTATAATTCTGTAGGCAAAAAAAGTTAAGATCTTGAAGAGTTTAACTTGATTGATTAAGCCTGTATCTGGGTCCATTCTATATAGGCCAAAGTATGAATGCAATTAAAAAATTCAGAGTTGATCAAATAAAAAATAAAAAAATCCAAAAAGATCATAATATATAAAACAATAATTTATTATTTCTTTCATTGTACAAGACACCAAATTTTGTGGCTAACTAGAGATTTGTTAAGATGTGTTATTATTGCCAGATATATGGAATCCTACAATAGCAAAAGCGACTATGTGCTTCAACAATAAACACAGATATTTCATTTTTAATAAAGCAATGAACCTATTCGTCTAGCCAAATCTACACAAATTCAATGCATGATGTTAGTTGGCAGTAGCCTAGGTAACAGATAGTATACCACTGGCTGTATAATTAAAAAGAAACAGCACCCTTGAAGACATATTTTAGTTGACAAGTACATTTGTTAGAAAAAAACTGTCTTTTAAAATGCAGATGTGTTTAGCATTGCTGATTTCTTTCTTCCAAAAAGCATTAAGTTTGCATTACAGTAAAATACTGATAGAAATAATTACGTATAAAATAACGTGTAGAAGCTGTAAATGTTTGCTGTAAATGTTTACTCATGACATTAATAAATTTTCAAACTCTTTCAAAACTCTAATCGTGCACAATTTCAGATTAGTCGAAAGAGTAAGCAAAAAGGTAGAAAAGGTTACTGAAATCTTTTGAAAAACCTTTAAAATCATCCTTATCCGATACCTGTTCAAAGTCCCTCCGTGCCCCATATCTCGACAACAACTGTGGGGTCAATAAATTCCTTCAAAAAAAACAAAAAAAGAAGAAGAAAAGCTGTTGTTTCTATTTACAAAATGTTGCCACATTGAACGAGGCAGGAATCTCTACCCCAACCCGGTAGCATCCTATGTACACTACATTACACAACCGGGCCCCTGGGGACCCTTGCCTACGATTTGGACCTAGAACCAAACCTAGACGGTGGTCACAGACAGGAGCGAATTGTACACCCTAGTTCCTTCTGGAGACCTGGTACCGTGGGTCAGCAGTTCCTGGATGGTCATCCAGTTGTCAAAGATCTTCTTGTTCCTCTTCTTCATCATCTTTTTGTGGCTCAGTTCGATGATGTTGGGCTCCTTCTTCTCCTCCTGGCCCGCCTGCTCCTTCAGACAGTCGGCCCGGCTCTGTTTGATGAAGTCCCGCCTTACCTTCTGCTCCCTGGCCCGCGCCGCGTGCTGCTTCCGCTCCTCCTTGCTCCAGTAGCGGCCCATTTTTAGCTCGCTGGCGGCGTCGTCGTCCGTGGTCACGCCGCTGCGCTCCTCACGGATGCGCAGGGCTCGCTCCCTCAGCAGCTTGTCCCGCACGGGCCTCTTGGTGATGTAGCGCGTGCCGTCGCTGCGCACTTTCACCTTCCACTCCATCTTGGGCTCCAGGGCGGCTCCGGCGTCCCGGCACATGCTGACCAGGCTCATCTGGCTCTGGGCGTACTCCACCGCCGACTTCTGCTGGATCAGCTGCATGTAGCTCTGGTAGTGCTGGGCGTGCTCCGGAATGTGGGCGTGCTTGTACGGCGAGCGGGGCTGGGGCAGAAGGGAGATGGCGCCGCTGCGCCCCTGTTTTCCGGCCACCTCCGCCGGCCGCCTCTCCTTGCCCTCCGCCTGCCCGTCCGGGTCCCTGGATGAGGCTCTGCTTCGACCAGGACCGCCGCCGGCTTCCGGGGCGAGTTTGGGCGTCCTGCCGCCGGATCCCGAGGCCCCTGCCTCCTGGTCGGGCTCCTGGCCCGCTTCCTCCTCGGCGCCCCGGCGGAGGGAGTTGTCCGGGGAGAGCTCCAGCGTGAGCGGGGTGCTGCGGCAGCTTTCGCCCGTGTTGTAGGCGCTGGAGCTGTCCTTGTCCGACTTCTCGGGCAGCTCGGTGATGTCGGCCAGCTGGTGGCGGCGCGCGGCGTCCGCGCTGGTGTTGTAGTTGTGGAAGCCGCCGCTGTGCAGCGTCCACGCCTCGCGGAACTGCTCGCGCAGCTGCTGCGTTTTGTGGGCGCGCACGATGCTCAGGCACTCCAACTCGATGCTGCGCAGCTCCTCGTTGAGGAGCTCCAGCTCCTTGTCCACGCCCTCCGCCTCCTGGCCCTCGGCCGCGCCCGCCTGGCCGCACGGGGCTACGTTCCGCACCTGGCACTTGAGCTCCAGGAGCTCGCGGAAGCGCTCGCACTCATCCGCGGGGATGCCGAGGAAGTCCACGTCGGCGTAGTCGCCCAAGGGAAGGTCGCCGCTGCCCAACGTGTCCTGGCTGTAGGTCAGCTTGCGGCAGCTTCCCAACGTGTTGGAGGCGGTGGTCTGGTCGTCGGCCAGGTTCTCCTGCTCCGAGCTCTCGTCGTTGCGGGTGCTCTCGTCGGTGCGGCCCACCCCGCTGTCTTTCTCGTGGTGGTTGGACAGCAGCGTGGCCGTGTCTGTGGTGCCGCCATCCTCCTCGTGCTTCTTCTGCTGAAAACACACTGGGTGAGAACGGGTGGGGGAAGGGCAGACGCACAGCGCCCTCTAATGGTCGGGAACGGCACAGCGTGACTGCATGGGGCTGTGTGTTTGACCGTGCCGTCCTCCACCTGGAGTCGACAAGCTAACAGCGCTACAGTTCGCTTCACTTTACACGTCGGTCTGTGAACCCTTAATTGAAAACCACAGGCACGTATAATTGCAGCTACAAATTAAGCACCCACCTGGATGCTGATTGGCTGACAGTGGTGAACTGTGTGTATCCACACTTAATATGCGGGAATTAGCAAAGCGTGATGTGAACATTCACGATTATTACTAATCAAGAAATAATTGGTTTTGGCTCCTGCAACTAGCAAATCAACGGTGGGAAAATGTAGATGTAATTTAATGTAAACCTATTAGAATACACTAACATACCCATTTTCCTTTTTGTTAACTATAAAATTAACTCTGAATAGCTACTTAGTGGATTTTGCTCGAGTAAAAATATGTTTTAGTGCAGATGGAGTCACTTTTGCTGTGTGTGTGTGTGTGTGTGTGTGTGTGTGTGTGTACCTGCTGAAGCATGCTGGCAGTGAACTGCATGGCCTGATTGTGCTGCTGCTCCAACATGTCCATGTGAAAGTCATCCAGGAAGTCATTCCTGTCATCGTCCAGCCAGCCTTCATCCAGCTGAACCAACAGAAGTATTCATTAAATACAATTAATGAGTGCTAACTGGCATTAAACGGCAGAGTCAGCGATTGTAAGCAAATACACATATTCAGTACATGTATGCGTGCGCACTGAATAACATACATGAGTTTATGAGGAAGCATGGACAGTGAAGGTGAAAGTGAAAGGGTTTTATGCGTTGATCTGGAACTGTCAACTATCTAAGATTGATCCCTGACACATTTATGAGATCATACACTTAAGACCCACTATGAAACCAGAGAACAAATACAGCAGCGTCTTCTATATTACCTGGATCTCTGGTCTGGCCACCAGTAGACAGATATTCTGGTTCTCCTCACTGGTCAGCAGTGCTACTGCATCTTCCCTGTTCTGGATCTCCACTCCATTGATCTGGGTGACAACAGACAGCACTTCTAAACCTTTGCCAAACCTTCAGTCCAGCACCTCATCACTAAGCACTCACATAGCTCACATCCCTTGAATGTTAGACTATGAATTTATCATTTACAACAAATTATTCAAACAACCATTCTAATAACCATTTTTAAATGGATCTGGTTGCAATCTGCACACAAATCTTTTTTTTTTTTTTTACCAAACAAAACATTTATTTAGGCAACGAAGCTATAGCAAAAATGTCAGAAGATTAATATTGCGTCCCTAATCTAAGAACTATCTAGAACTAAGTAATAAATCATAAATGAAGAGCCAGACACCAGAAGTCAAAAGTATTTCCAAGAAATGTACCTGAATTAGTCTGTCGCCTTCTCGAATTCTTCCATCCTTTGCAGCAATGCTGTTGGGGTCAATCTAAGGTAACAGAGTATTACATGAACTGTTATCACCAAAGGATTTTCCTCCCTCACAATCCACTGCCAAACCGTGTCCGGTGACACCGTAGAGTCCACCTACCTCACTGACATAGATGCCGGTGTCATCCTCATCATCCATCCTGTAACACAGCGTCAGACCAAGCTTCTCCTGGATATTCTGTCTGTACAAATCCACTTCCTGGAAAAAACACACATGCCAAAGGTCATCTAACATTACATTTATGTTACATTGTCAGGAGATGTTTTATAAGGGTTTCCATGGGCACCCGTATACTAAGTAGAAAACAGGATACGAGTGCCACAACAACCGATCCATCACTGTAATGAATCTTTCAGCTGGCCGTGGAGAAGCCATTGCCTCCTTTGGAAGCCCCGTGACAGCATGAGAGATGACGCAGTGGTTCTCGTTTGTCACTTGTCAACACCTGTAATCTCAGAGATACAGATGAAGATACAAGCTCTACTGTTCACCGAGGACATGAGGGCAGGCAGGGAAAGGGTTAACATCCCCAGACGGCTTCTAATCACGGCGACTGACTGTAAAAAAGCTCAGATATAATCTGCTCTGATATGTCCCAGTTTCTGGCAAAAGCGTACACAATGTTAACATGGTGAGCCTATTGTGACAACACCGCAATTTACTTTGCGGGCAAAGCATGTTTAATCTATCTAAACTGTTTGTACGTAATATTAACCCTTCCCAACCTACTCATTATCGGGACTCGTGTCCAGACTAGCTGCTGAGTGCTGCCGCACACACAACTAAGCCATAATAACATTACATAATGTTATTATTATGCAAAAGGTCGTCCGGCAGTTATGTGTGGCACATGCTTGCTTTGAAGTGCTAGTGAGCAGACTGGATTTACTTCCGAACAATACAGTTTTTTACTGAAGGAAAAGGCCAATGAGTGAATTACAAAGTACTCCATCAGAAAAGAAAACATTGGTCATTGCCGATATCTGCCTATTTCTCAATGTGGCTGAGAATTGATTGGCTGATTGCGTCTTCTCAAGGACGGGCAGTTCAAGGTCGGCCCGGGGTCAGAGAGTAGGTGTCTGGCTGCGTATGTCCTTGGCTAGGGTGAACTCCGTGCATCTTCAGCATTAATGCTATGCGGTAGGTGGGTTGGTGCATGAAGCTCATTAAGGGAGCAGGCCTATCTCTGGGACACATCTTTATCATGGCCTCATCTATGTGTGATGGCACCCATCACTTGCCCTTGTTATTATCCGTTGCATCCAATTAGGCCCTTGTCTGTGTGGTGCCGGACCCACGGAAGACTTATTGGGCTCTGTCACTAATAAGTAATGATGTCACCATTCTACAGCTGCTGGAACAAACAAGTCTCCCCCCTCCCTGGCACAGGATGAGAAGCTCTGGGTCATTTATAATGGTGATACAGCTGCTGCCTGTGTGACCAGCATAGCCATTGTTCTGGAGACGTGGAGGCCAAGTCAGACAACATTACATTTCTGTCTGCATATACATCTTCATTGGGGAGACACTGGAGAGAGTTTCACCTCGTATTCTAGTTCCTCCCGCTCGATATCCTGCTGCATGCCCTCCAGGAACTCGCTGTGGTCGAAGAAGGCATGCTCCGAAGCTTGTCTGGCGACAACAGCAAACACACCATGAATTTTACAGCATAGTGGATAGGACAGGACTGCAGTGTTACTGTGTTATCATAGCAAACTGGATGTGGAGATACTAGTTCAACCTACAGTAGAATATCTCTGAAACCATCTTGAAAAAGATTGAATGCTCATATTGAAAATCGCAATACAATTAGCGTCAAAGTAATGAAGGTTGGTTGTAAAAGTGACTCAGAATCAGATACTGTCTTGCCCCAGGCTAATTATAAATTAACTTGCCATGCTTTTAATTTGATTCTGAAATCAATTACATGAACTGTAATTGATCATTACAGGCCGACTTAAGTGGCCAGACTCACAAGGCTCTAGGGTCACTTGCCTGAGAAAAACAGATGCAATTGCCTACTTATTATGCAAATAATAGCCGTGGCGTCTTTCCCCGCCACCCTCTAACTGACAGACATTTCTATGTGTATGTATGTATATGAAGGCCAGTGTGGAGATTGACAAGAGGTCACAGACTTCATTAAAGTGACTCTACACGACTTTCTACCACTAGATGCCACAATAAGTGCACCAGTATATCAGACCAAAATAAATGCACTGTGGCACCCCCATCACAAACATACACGCACACACACACACAGATAACCCAGCTATATTACGTACAGAGGAGCTAGGGTTGCGTATTGTCACTCTCTACTCGGTATACTATTACACCACTGTATCTTTACATAGAAAAGAGATCTCCACTGCTATATGAAAAAAAAATGTTGTTAACTGATGATGGTGGAGAAGTTGTCTCTTGTTAGCACAGGTTAAACCCTAATCCCAAATGTTTTTCGTGGTCTGCATCCTTTGGTGAAAACTAACAACTGATTTTAGTTTGACCATCAAACACATCAAGGTGAACAGAAACAGACCCTCCTACAGACTACAGACGATACTCACTCCTCAGGGAGCAGGTATTGTTCCAGGGCTGGGCTGACAGGCAGCTTGGAGTAAGCCAGGATTTCCTGGAAGGTGATGTCTGTCTGAGTGCTGGTGTCCACCACCTGGACGTCTGCATTGAGGGCAGCTGGCCTGGGGCACGGGGCACGCCGCACCACCTGAACCATAATGGGCTCCTTGGCCGTGCGGATGGTCTCCACCGCCTGGTCGTGGGTGGCCTTAGACAAGTCCTGCCCATTCACCTGCATGGAAGGAATAGTGACAAGAAAGAAAGACATTGCATGGTTATTAGTGTTATCAAATTACCAGAGACACTGGCTTCAATCTGGAATCGGTCTCCGGGCGCTGCTCGATGGCTGCTCACTGCTCCCTTGAGGGATGGGTTAAATGCAGAGGACGGATTTCACTACATGTATGTGTGTATGCGACAGTAAAATCCTCTTTAAACCTTTAGTTAGTGTATATCATCTCTTTATTCTACCTCAGAGGGCTAGTGTAGTAATCCACACATAAGCATTACCAATATTGCTCCGACTGTATGTCAGGCATTGGATTCTAGCCATGATTTCTTTTATTTTTTTGCATGGTATTGATTGGGTGCTTTGCTTTGCTCTGTCAGACGTACAGAATTAGAACAATAATCACAATGTCAAACCACTGGAACACATTATCTGATGAGAAACGTAGTGAGTAAGCGATAATGGTTCAGACACAAATGAGCATGCCATATAGTTCCATTGCATTCCACTTGAGAAGTGAATTGTCACTTCCTCGGCTTGTTTTACAGTGTCACAGTTGGACCAAGTGGAAAAAGACCTTCATTGGAAAGTCTCTCTCTTTAATTATTCAAGACCGTTAGCAGGGGCTTCAAAGAGAAGCCCTCATTTAGCGAAGTCATTTCTTAGTGGAGGACACAATTGACCTGCTGTCACAGACTGTTAGATTAATGTAAGCAAAAGGCTGCAACGTCTTGTACAGAAGAGCCTAATTAAGTTCTGCTGGACCACTTAAGGCTGCGGTGTGCTAATGAAAGATGAGGACACACCTCACGAATGAACATGCTACAGGATCTCAAATAAGTCTCCATGTGATAAACATACAGTATATCTAATCTGGCAGAACTGTGCTCCTCAATTATTTGTATTAACTCTGAATGCATTTTGTAAAAATACCTTAGAAATGGTCATATATGCACACTGTATGTTCTTACATCAGATTAGGTGAATTGGGGCACAAATTGGAGAACCAAACATGGGGAAAAGAAAGAGAAGACAATGACAAATAGCAGCGGCGGTGAACCGTCTTGCTGGATGACCACAGAAGAGGCAAGCTTTCCTCCATCTGTCTAAATATTCCCGTCTGGGTCAACAGGCCCCTATGCTTATCTATCAGGCCTTCCACAGAGCTGCCGTTCCCCTAGCAATCACCACAGAATAAGGACTTTTGTTGCTGTGTGATTCCTGGATGGAGCTTTGATAGGATCTGAGCCCGGGCCTCTTCTCATCTCTCAGGCTCCCTCCTTCTGTTCATCCACGCACACAGATGTGTGTGCACACGCACACACACACACACACAGCTCAATAAAGCCTTCCTAACAATAGCAATGCATTTGACAAGGACCTAATGTAGTGTCATCTTAAACTAGCGTACAGCACCGCAGGCCATTAGATATTCATTAATCTTCTTCGTTCCTTCTCACCTCCCCCAAGCACACACACCAACGTATGTAACACACACACACAAGACCATGTTTGAGGATTAATGTATAAACACACAGATGGTTGATGTGGTTACCTCTGGCTAAATCTGTCTCCTTCACGGCAACCAACAGATTGAGAGCTGACAGGATACTATATGATACTGATGTGATCATCTGAGAGGAATACAAGTGCCTGGGTGTTTTCTTTTGTCCTTCACTTCATGCAGGCTCAAACAGACATATCTGGTTGCCAGGTATCGCAGCGCCACTTGAAGGCAGCAACCCATAGACAAAGCTTTTTCCTTGTCCAAGCCGTGATCATTCTGCCTCAGTGCTTTCAATGGACTGAATGTCCTCCCAGCCATCGGGGGGGGGGGAGAAGGGGTTAGGGCGGGGTCTTATGGCCTCTATTCACAAACACTCACCTCTGACATAGCTTGGGCCTGTGCAGAACACTGGGATGAAGCACATTAAACACAATACAAGCATGCATGTCCACACTGAGCTCCTAAACAGTGTAGTGTAAACCCTGTACCTGAAAACAGATGCAGTTCAGCTGTGTTCAGCTGTTACTGTGAATAGTGTTGTTTTGAATGAGAGTTAAGCAGTAAGGGAGTTGTCATAGAGTAAAAGTCAACATAAATGCATTGGTTATCTTTGTTTTTGGCAGCTCAAATGTATCTTTTGCAAATACCTAAGACAAGAGTCGCTGACATAAGATGACAAAAATGAAAACGACTGACCTTTGGTAGTTTGGCCAGAAGGGGTCACTGTTAAACCCATTTTAATCACAAAGGAGCATCAAGTACCAAGATAACAGAATATTAATAATGTTTAAACAATATATCAGGGTTATCAGTGCCTAACAAACTAAATAATTTTATGAGGAATGTATACAGCTGAGGCTTTGTTAGCCAAACAAAAGTATTTCCCCCCCCGGAATTAAAACTTTGCAATAAAACACAAATTGTAAACCAGCAGCTTAATGTAAGATTAGGTTCTAGTCATTTTAATAGTTATTCGTTATTTAATCAGCTGTTCATGTCACAGACAACTGCATCCTCTGGATAATAACTAAGGGCAGCAAATAACATCCCTGACATATTCTCAATTGTTGTCATTCCTGGAAAGACTGTGTTTACACATTTTATTCTATCGATAACCTGTTGACAAGGATAATCGTGAGTTTGCAAGAGCCGACATCATTATCTCTTTGCCATATTGGTCTACATCAGCGTAAACTGAATAATTACAGAATTTTAGCTACAAACTTGGGGAATTAAGTATCAGTACCACGAATCACTGTAACAAAACAATATTATACAGAAAGGATTAAGAGATTCTTAAACCAACGGTCCACATTGCAAAACACTGGTGCCAATGTGGCAATTCATTCGCTGGGTAATCCTTTTAATAAAATAAAAGTACATAATTAAGGGACCACTGCTACTGCTTCGGGTAAATTCAGTGAGGTGCCAGAAATTGTGCCAGGCAAGCGGTGCCTATCAGAAGCGGAATGTCATTCACCAAGCCTTCAGAAAGCATTCAGGGAGCTAAGGAACTTGCCTCTTTCTGCTCAAATACACATCTTAAACTAATTCTGTCTGTATATTGTCTGTATATTGGAGCAGAGAAGAGACTAAAAATTTACTGAATCTAATTTTAAAGGGGCCCTGTAGCGTCTGAGTGCAGTCTGAATGTCGGTTAAACATCTTGAAAAACTGTTAATCCCTCCTTTATTTCACATGTTATCATTATCAAAAATAAAGAACTAGAATTCAGTCAGCAGGAAATAATGTGTGAACGTGTACATTATGTGTGTGGGTTTAAATCAGAATTTAAATTGTGTTTTACACAACCTAGACAGGAAGCACATATGTCCTTATCACAGTATGTAGGCTTACTGAGGATTAAAGAACAAACAGATCGAAAAGTGCCATCTGAAAGACACAGCTGTTTACACCTTTACCCACCTTTGTTGACATTTTAAGGTTTGATGAGTCCAACTGAAGGTACTAATTAAAGGCACACTTCCTCTCGGGTCTTTACAAGTGATTGGCCTCGTTTACGGTTTGGCTTTTTATTGAGCTTTTAAAAACGGTGCAATCAACTGATTAGTTCATCTAAAAAGAGCCCCCCCCCCTTTTTTTTTTTAAATAATAAATGGTGCAATAATAATTACACCACCCTGACCACTTGTCAGCCCATAGAAATCCATCCAGTCAGATTTCGGTTTAAAAACAAAGATGCATCAAATTAAATTATGCGAAAACGTCAAGGCTTTGTGCAGCATCACAGAGATGTACCCCACTGATTTAATCCAATTAAAAAAACAAGTAAATGCAGCCAATGCCCAGCAGGCAGCGGGCAGATAATGTGGCACGTGCAAACTAACACAGAGGCTATCTGTGACAGTGTGATGTTGTTACTGCCTTGTGTTCTGTATCTGCCCGTTCTTCCTCAGCGCTCTGGCCCTTTGTTACCCCTAGGTCCTAAAGTGATTCATCTGTGTCTAGAAGTTTACCTTCCCTAATGATTGTCATTAGGGAAGGTAATATTCGCCCCCCTACCTCCCACTTTTTATTCCAATGGTCAGGGCTAGGTTATGTCTTTGTCTGTATTTAGACCCTTGTGTATTCTCTGCTCCATCTGTTGTTATTTGTGCTTACACTATGTTTATAGCATTTTGAACTCGTGTATGGGTGCCATCCACTTCAAGCAGCCTGACACCGTCGTCACTATAGACCGCAATAAGAACATATGACACCACTGGCGCCAAGCAATGCGGCGATGAAGTCCTGAAGGTTCCCCACAACACGTGATCACAGCTCCACGTCCCAGGTGGCAACCACAGGCCAGACTAGAACCCCATTATTGACATGTTATTCCTTGATCTGAATAAAAAGAGGGCTCTTGCAGTTGAATAAGATTTTAAGGGAGGTTGCTTTTGCCCAAACAGATAATGAGAAATAATGAGCCTTCATCCTCAGCTCTCAAATTACCGCTGCAATTTGTAGCTTTTTACAACTTACACAGGTCACTGTGAAGATTGCATTTGATCTTTTAATGAAATCTACACCCACAAGAGTTCACGATATGCGTGTGTAATAAGGTGTGGTATGACTTCAATGCGAGTACATTTAGAATCGTATTGCTTGTACAGACCGTCTTCATCAAAATGTGTTACACACGAGTTGATTAGTTAGACATAAAGAAAGGCTCTTAAGAGATAAGCTGTCAGTTACAAGCAGAGCCATGTCAGTCGCACATAATAGTCTCAGTCAATTCACAGTTTGATGTCTGATGTTACTTACGAAAGACTGACTGAAATAATCATGCAACACTGGTAATATATTTCCCAGAATTCATTGGACCAGATGTCTTTATTGTCAGTCAGGTGAAGACAAACAAAAGAAACAATAAATTAACAATGTATCGCAATAGCCGCCACAGACTCAAAATCATAGTCGTGGCATCGCCCATGATTATTGCAGCAACCCATGGAACATCTGGTATTGTGTCATTTTGAAATCTGCCCTGACAAACAAATCATTTTCACAGTTGTAGCCCTCTATATTTGCATATCAAGTGCTTCGTTAAGCTCTTAAGACTCGCAGACATACGGGCAGTAATTGGTTGTTTCCAGAATTCTTTGTTCTGGCTGTGGCCCAGCATTTCCACGCCTCTGTGCTGGGTGTAATCTCGCTCTCTGCCATTCATGCTGAGAGTTCCTAAGGACTGACAGTATGTTCTGGGCTCCAATGAGCGCTCCCATGTGGCTGGCAGCCACCTGCTTCAGTGTTTAACAGATGTGACAGCACACCGGGACCTAATCTTAACTGTTATTAAAACACACACTGTGTCAGGCGGGCTCCATTGGCCTCACACGGTGCCGGCAATCCCTGTTCTGTTTGTCTACGCTGTCTGTCAAGGTTCATTATGCGGCAAGGGCAGAGTACAGCCGATTCCATTTCTGTTGTTCCCTTTGGTCTGGCCTGCTTTGATGACAAGGGTCCCTGACAGTGGGATGGGGAAACGATGAGGGAAAAGGGGTACAAATATTACCATTTCATTTATCCATGTGGGTAACACACACACACACACACACACACACAAGATAATCCGGCCCAGGGACAACGGGACTCCTTTGAACAGAGCTCGACATCTTCACAGCCTTCAGTGAAAGATATAGCCTAATGGATCAACACATCAGCTGTTGGGGGTTGAAGAGCTTTCTGGTGCAACATCAAGGCGGGTGTGCCACTTGGGTGTTCGTATAGAGAGAAGGGGGTGCTATAAAGAGAGATAAAGACAAACCAAAAGCTTGTGCAGGGGCTCTAATTAAGCCTTGGGACATAGGAATATCCTAAAGAGATCAGGAGCGTCCTCAAGCTTCTGTGCCTGACAAGTTGTTGCTGAGCATAAAACCTCAGCATACGGCTTACCTTGGGCCGTGAACATCGACTGTGAGGTCACTGCAACAACAGGGCAGGTTTAAAAGAGATATATTTAATGATTCATACTGATCCATACTGATGCATGACAGGGCTGCCTATATAGTGCCTCCTAAATAGTGTCTGCATACACTAGTGTCATTTATTTTATATATATATATATATATATATATATATATATACAATGAAACCATTTGAACAAAACACAATTTTCACAGATACATATTCAAAGATTTTTATTGGTAATATGTATTCACAACATACAATTATATTACATTTTCCCAACACTGTATTTTTTACACTATAGGGCGCACTAGATTATATGGCGCACTGTCAATTAATGGTCTATATTCAATATTTTCTCAAATATAAAGTGCACCGGACTCAACATTATTAAAACGTTAATGAGCGTATTCTCAACCAACCTTGTTCACACTGTAAGATTATGGTGAAGCACAGTATGTATTACTCCGCGACGCTCCTGGCTACGGTAGCCGCAGTGTTGCCAACTTATGGCGCTTTTCCATTGCTGGTACCAGCTCGCCTTGCCTTTTTTGCTTTTCCATTGTGCAAAAGTTTGGATAGTACCTGGTACCAGGTACTTTTTCTAGTTTCTGCTTTGTGGAGGTTCCAAGCAAGCTGAGGCGATACCAAAATGTGACGTGACAATAATGAATATTACTGATTGGATTAAATTGTCACTTCGTCATTGCGCAACACGGGCATTCATACGGCAACTACTTAAAGCAGCCGATATTTATTTACCTTTTATTAAATAGCAAAACCACGGAGTGATCAACTGAGGACGTGCAGATTGTTCTAGGTTGTCAACGGCATAAACAATGTTATCTACTGAGAGCTGGACAGGGCAAATCATGTAAGTGAAGCTTGACCAATATGTCTATGAACTGTTGGCTGCACACGGCTACCGAAGGACATTGAAACAAGGTAGAGAAATTTTAAATGACTACCGATCTACGTAATGGTGGTTCAAACAGTGCCGTCGCTATGGCGACCATGTACAACTGAGTACCTGGTACCTGCAATGGGAAAAGACCCATACAGAGGTGAGTAGAGTTGAGTAGAGCTGATACTATGAAATATAAATGCTCCCTAAAGCGAGCAGAGGCGAGGCGAGTAAAGTTGAGCGGGTACCAGCAGTAGAAAAACGCCATTTGTCGCTAGATTTAGCCACTTTTCAGACCCTTTTAGCGACTATTTCTAAAAAGCGACTAGTGACAAATCCAGTGACCTATTTAGACCAGGGAAAAGGCGAGAAATATTTAATTCTGTTAAGTTTTCTCATATGTTGCTTAGCATAATCACAGTCCAGCAGCGGCGGATTCTCTCCCTCTCCTCTTGTGCGTGTTCAGACAGTCAGTAACTTGTGCTTGTTTGTGTGGTGGGGCCGGCAGGAGGATTCAAATGAAAACGCGATGACGCCATCAATATGCAAATGAGCGTATGATGTCATCTGGCGACTGCTACTGCTAGCTACTTTCATTGGAAACAAGTTGGCAACAGTGGGTAGCCGTAATGCTGCAAGCGGTGCGGCTTTGTAGCTTACACATTTTTGATTTAGCGCCGTGATCACCTTGTACCACACAAAATTGCTTAGAGGTCAGTAAGCAAAACCAGAATGAATCCATATATAAGGCGCTTTGGATTTTAAGGCTCAGTCAGTTTTTGAGAAAATTAAAGGCTTTTAAGTTTGCCTTATAGTGCAGAAAATACGGTAATAACCTATTACGTATATATTCTAATTGACAAGATGTGCATGTCAAACAGATGTCCCCTGATTTGAGTGAGAAAGATAAGCTTTTATAACAAACTAGATTCATAAGCATGGACAATTGACATAGTTAACATATGCCAGGCTCTGTTCAGTAGTAATCTGCATGTATGATCAGTGAGATCCAACAAGACTCAATCCTTTTTAGAATTGTTATCTAAAGACGTACAATACAAAATTGCACAGCGAAACGTACATGCAAACAACCAGAAATTGATTCTTTGTAATCTCTCTGACTAAAGCATTATCTCAAATCAGTTGCATTATAAAACCCAGTTTCTCAAGCAATTCTCTCAAATAGAGTCAACGTTAATGACTTTTGCTCAGTGTACTGCACATTTTAACAAGTTGCCCAAAACACACAGGCACGCACACACGCACACAAATAGCATCCATATAGTTGGTGGGGTTATAAGGTTAGAGTTTGCCAAGTAAACATGATCAGATTTATGAGTTTTGGGATGATTTAATAATTTAATAACGCATATTCAAGACTGTATGAACTGCAATAAAACAATAAATGAATGCACTTATTCTAATGACTGAGTTTTAGGGGGGGAAAAATATGCTTTTTCACCATGTTTCTTTCTCTGTGGTATGAATTATAATGTTGAATACAAGATGGATTAACATTATCTTCATTCATGGATTATCTTCAAGATTGCGTTCAAGACAAAACGTAATCTTAAAAATTAGATTTTTGCCTAAATTAAATGGTTTAATTCTACAACTGCTTTCAGACTATTTAGACTATAACTGCAGACTAATCTTTGTACTGGCAATGTCAGTATTTAATCTTCCACAGAGCAAATAACCCTCCAGAAATAGAAGAGAAAAATAAAACCAACTACAATATTTCGTCATAATCATATCAGCCCAGGTGCTTCGAGAGCGCATCCGAGAAAATCACATTACGTGCTATCAGGTTAAGCAGCCAATTGGCTCAACGGAGGTTATAGCGGAAAGACAAATGGGTTTAGATGTCAAACACATGGTGGGCTTTGCTTCGTTCGCCAAGCCTCGAGCTGGTCTGGCGGCTGTCGCCACAGATTGCAATTGGCAAATGCAGAGGTTGTCATAAGAGAAGCACTAGAAAAAGCAGAGTCAGCGAGCCGCCTGTCAATCAGGATAATTGACAGACAAAAGGGAAAACCATTGTGATCAAGGAGCGAGCAGACAAAAGCCACTGACTGCCCTCTTGCATGCACCATCCTTTAGCTGTCACTTCCTCCTCCGACAGCAGACGGCACTGGGGAATTTGGGAGTATCAGCTGTTTGGTTTACACCGTATGTAATCCCTTCAATATAAACCCCCCCCCCCCCCATAAAAACCCCATAGACAGCTGAAATTATCAAAGCTGGACTATGTATTGCAGACACAATATGAAGACTCCTGCTGTTAAGTTCCTCTGTTCTTTAGGGGGAGGAGGTGTAATGAGGGATATCCACACATGGATTGATTATTACTTGCATTTATACCAGCCGCTATGGCAGCCTGTTCAGCAAATTGAGTTGTCATTTTGCGTGATAGGAGAGTTAACACTTTGTTTGGGTCCATTATGTATTAAAAAAAGGAGTCAAATAGACTTAAGAGCATCAGAGAGAAGCAGTCCTCTAAGAACGAACAAAAACTGCTGTCAGAGTCATGCCCTGTAAGCCGGGCTTTGTCTCCTGGGATGAAAAGCTTTTTCCCTTCAACTCATTAGAAAGGACGGTTGGCAGTTGCTTCAAGAGTGGCGTCTCAATTAATTCTGACTTTGGCTAAAGTCTGCAAACAGAGGAAAGAACAGCAGATTGAAGTCACACGTGCCAATTACAACGCCTCTGATATTGAAATATCCATCCAAAAAAGCAAACTTAAATCATATTCTGTCTGATATGAAAATACGTCTCTTTTCATCCTAAAGTCAACAACCATCTGGAGCTATGAGGAAGTTGGAACACAGTTCTTATAAAATAGTGTTTATACTTTAAGAAGAAGGAAGGATAAGAGGCCAACAGGTTATATTACTTTTAAACCATTTGGTTCAGATAGTAATGGTGGCTCTCTAAAAATCACACAACCTGTATGATGACTACATCATGGTCAAATGTTTTCCACAGAAGAGTTCCACAAAATTCAGCCAGCGCAATATGACTTGCTAATCCAGTTATAGAAAGACTAAACAAACGGTGGTCAGACTTCAACAAATATTCAGCTATGCAAAAACCCTCTTCCCCCTTGTTAATGAAGTATCTGCAGCACGCCTTGTCTATTTTCTTTGGTAAAAGAAATGTGCAAAATAAGCACTTGTGCGTTAAATATAAACTTTGGGGAAAGTCAAACGGGTTAAAAGCAGAAAGGCCCAGGTCAGCATTTGGCTGGGCAGTGTCCTGCGCACAAGCTAGCACACACACAGAGAGAGCTGTCACCTCTTTATCACCCCCTCCTTTAAGCTAAGCAGCCACCTCTGGCTGACCCTTACGGCCAGGGTTCAGGCTGTTCAGCTGTGGGGGGCTTTAGCTGACAACAAATCCCTCTCGACTGCCGCTCATCTGCTGCCCCTGGCTAGGCTAACAGACAGCAGCTGGCTAAACCAAAGCTACACAAATAAGAGTTACTGGTTACTGGAATACTATAACACCAGTTTAGTAATGTTTTGGTTCATAAAATCCTTGAAATGTTAAACTACATTTGCTGCAAAAAAATAGTACTAATAGTAAAAATAGTAAAAATTAACACTAACCACAGCAGAAACCCTTCCCAGAGTCCGAACGGAAGAATACTGTATGTAAATGTTAGTGTACACACACAGAAATAGCAGGTATCATAAACAGTGTTGGTCACATTACCTGGCAGACTTCATATAATAGTTTGTAATGTTCCGGAGGCTTCTGCAGGGCACACAGGCTGCATCCCATGGTGGGGGAGATCACACCATCCAAGCCTCCCCTCCGGCCACAAAAGCAGGGAGAGACACAGTTCTATCTTCTTCTAACTATCTCAATGAATCTGAACGGAAAGGTACACAGACTACCCCTCTTCTGTTCCCTCCCTCTCTCTCTCGCTCTCTCTCGCTCTCTCTCGCCCCCTCCCTCCTACTGTTACAGTAGCCAAATGAATGACTTTCGCAGGCAGGGTTTACTCGAACGCTGCACTGTCCCATGCTCGTGCACGTGCCTCAGCAGACACGCACGCACACACACACACACACACGCACGCACCCCCTCTGTTTCTCTGGCACTCTTCACCCAATTTCTGAGGTCAGAGCCAGAAACCCCATTTTATATTATCACCCCCCCCCCCCCCCCCTATTAAGCAGATCCTCGTTAAATATTCATGAGGGAACCAACTCATGAATGGGATCTGTACAGATTGGGGGATGACTGTGATAATGCCACATTAAGTCTTCTTAATTACCAAGCGTCCTTACAGTCTATTGTGCAAGGACCCAGTTAGTGACAGGCAAGCTTTTCACAGACATGACAAAATAAATCTGGCTGTCTCTCTAGAGACCATGTCAGCAGTAACGGTTCCAGATGTCTCATTTATATCTCCCAATGTGTGACAATGAGTCCAGCTCATATTGCATTAACGCTAGGCTACATAAAAAAATTCATTTATGATCAGGGATTAAGCACACAAGTATTCGTAAAAAAAATTCTACATATATCTTAATCTTTTTTATTATGTCGTTACTTTCATAACAATGGTACCAAGCTAAAAAAGATCTGATGTTGTCAACCCTGCCATCTTGTTTTAACAGAGAGCAACTCTGTAAGCATTCCGACACCCGTGCATTTCCCTGAGTACTGTCAGGAGCCCCACCGAAAAGCAAGCAAACAGCCTCAACGTTTACGCAGCCACAGAAGAAAGATCCAATGGAAGGTCTGATGGACAGCCACAAACCATTCCCCGTGTCATCATAGGCAGCCATTGCCCTGCTCATCATAGGCTGGCAATGATGACTCTATTACACAGGTCTGGCATCAGCCATTAGGTCTGGTGCCTCGCAGCCAACCAGAACAAAATGCCAATTAGGGCTACACAAAAAGGCGCCAGTAAACGGCACAACAACTGGTGAAATCGTTACCCTGTCGAGTGTGATGTCAGTTTGCAAATAGTCAGACACAGTGGTCTGTGCTCAGAGGGTTGGGGAAATTGGCCTTGTGAAACCATTCGCAAGCTCCAAATTAATTTTGCCTGAAAATCTAGCGTACTAGCATAAATATAGAGTGCGTCTGATTGCCAATTGTACTACACCTGTTTCAGTTTCCACCGATGCTCTAGCAAGCTGTTAACATTCTGATTAGGCGAGATGACCTTGTCTAAAGTATATAATTCCATACTGCACAAACAATGACACTTATACTGTGTAGATCATGTTTTTTGGGTATTACATTAAATGTTTTTACAGCCCTCATCCCTACATATTTCACCTGTAATTGCAGGTGACCCTATATCTGAAAGAAAATAACGACAAGGGTAAAGCCCATATGCTCTCTATAGATAGTTGGTCCATCTCGTTATGTGAACATTCATTGATTTCAGGGTGGGCACATTGTGCTTTCCCCTCATAAGAAGCTGCAATTGCATTCTCTCCCCATTTAATCCTCTGGTTGCTATCCTTTGCAAACCAGTATGTTTTCTTTGCTGTCCTTGGCTCTACAAACCAACAATGGGCTTCAGATGGATACTCATCTTTCAGTCCATGTGGTATTACTTCAATCAAAAATATCCCAAGATAAAATCTATAAAGTAGATGTATTTCATGGCAAGGAAAATACCCTGGGCAAACTAAATATTCCGGTGGTACTATCAGCTTTGCCTTGCTAGATGATTAACAGTAAGGTGGATTTAGAGTACCGTGAAAACAAATGGCATTCTTAAATTTGATACACATATTGCCTGAGGCTATAGGTTCAGATCAGTTTTGATCTACACCTGCTGAGACCTGGACCATTACCAGGTACAAATATCTGGTGTAGACAGTGGTTTTCCCCTTTATCCATAACAGGTATGCTTCAAGTGCGTTCACACCTGCCATTTGTTGCAGTAGAGGTTTAATATTACCTACACTACATAGCCTACACGAAGAATAAAAATGTTTTACATTTTACATTTCATTTTAAAGAGCATGGTCTTGACCAGAATGAACAATATACAAAACTCTACCCCAACTCTTTTTGCCAAATGATGTTGACATTAAAAAATAAACCCTGCCAGTTCAAGATGAAAAAGCAAGAGTGATTCCCCAGTCCCAAAGGCAAAACGGAGATTGCGTTAAAGTTTTTGCTTGGATCCATTATGGTGTAGCCCAGGGCTATTCAATTCCAGTCCTGCATGTTTTAGGTGTCTCCCTGCTCCAACACACCTGATTCAAATGAGTGGGACATTATCAGGCTTCTAATGATCCATTACCCTATCTGTGTCATTCATACTCATATAGAGGCTGCCTGATGTATGGTTAGTGTCCCATGAACACCTGTTTATTAATCTTTAAATACAGCCAACAGTGAGATCAGATTATCATTGTTGCTTCACACTTCCATGTTTAACTCATCTCTCTAACATGTAATTATTTGGTTGGTCATAACATTGCACATTCTAGATGTACTGTAGAGCCACGTCAGGTCTTTCATCACAACCCCTTAATGCAACCTGACCTGAACATTTTCCCTTGCAGCAAGGCAAAATGCCAAGCTATTTGTCTGTCCATCACGGCAGACAGTCTTCCAACCTGGATGGCATTACACTTTTCAAGGAGAAAGGCCAAAGAGAGGCGGTGTAACAAGGTGTTGTGCCTGGCTTGGCTGAAGGTGATGACGTGCTAACACGTGAAGAACCTGGAGACTGATGGCTAATAGTTATAGCACAAGCGGAAGACGTCAGGTCTCAAATGGATCATGTACAGTCCAGACGGGCAGAGGGAGGGAGAGCTGGCAGAGCAGCAAGAACAGGAGATGTGGAATGGTACTCTGGAAAAGCAAAGTGAATTGCTCATTGTATTAGAATTGAAGGTTGCGATGTAGCTAGAGAGCTAATTCTCTCAGTTTGGGGAAATTGCTTTCAAAAAAGGTATTTGAAATAAAATTATCTTCCCAAATGTGCCATGTACCATATAAATACTATGCGTACATGTGTTCAAAACACCCTGCAAAATAATAAAGTCACATAAGAGAATAGTTTAGTTTGTTTTAATCAGAGGAACCAGCTGTAGGTTTGCTAGTAAACCTGCTAGGCAAGTCCACAACATAGACGGGGATTAGCATGGTCTGCACTCGACTTGATATTGGCCTTAGCGTAGTCTCCCCCTAGAGTTGTCTTGTGCCATAGTCTCACTTTGTCTTGAGATCCTCCTTTCAGCCCTGTAATCTGTGGAGGCTATTAAAGGAAAGAAAGGCTAGGGTGGCGTTTAGTTGATGGAGAAAACAGGTGAGAAGCTCTATAAAGAAATGGGTGAAAATGGTGAACACTAACAGAGATGTTAGAGTTGAATGCAACACTGGTTCCGCCCTTAGGTCCACAGCTTCCTTTGCTCAACATTAGGTGGCATAATAAAAAAGAAGTAGAAAATGTTGTTGATCAAGTTTACAAATTAAGATTGTTGTCTGGATTAAGAAAGTATACCAAACATAAAATATGTGTAGTAAAGTAAAAATATACTGGTATAATACTGTTTAAAGGTGCATAGCGTTGTTTTTGACACGGGTGTTTTCTGTGAAAACCCAGTCTACGCAAGCTGTGCACGCTCACGAGTCACATATTCACCTGGGTGTTTCTGCACTAGGCACAGATCAACAGCGTGGCCAAAATGCAGAC
>JAODVN010000020.1:1314551-1324669 GCA_025434125.1 Chologaster cornuta
CACTAAAGTAGGCTTTGGTGATAACACACACACACACACTAAAGTAGGCTTTGGTGATAACACACACACACACACTAAAGTAGGCTTTGGTGATAACACACACACACACACACTATAGTAGGCTTTGGTGATAACACACACACACACACTATAGTAGGCTTTGGTGATAACACACACACACACACACACAAAAGTAGGCTTTGATAATACACACACACACTAAAGTAGTCTTTGGTGATAATACACACACACACACTATAGTAGGCTTTGGTGATAATACACACACACACTATAGTAGGCTTTGGTGATAACACACACACACACACAAAAGTAGCCTTGGTGATAATACGCACGCACGTACACACACACAAAAGTAGGCTTTGGTGATAATACACACACACTAAAGTAGGCTTTGGTGATAATACACACACACACACACTAAAGTTGGCTTTGGTGATAATACACACACACACACACACACACTAAAGTAGGCTTTGGTGATAATACACACACACACACAGAATGTTGTCAGGTTGAAGGTATGTGGAATATTTGCAGAGTGCTGCATATTGCAGCAACATTGACGTAGAAAGGTCAGGGGGTCATGGAGGTAATGTAAGTCAGGCACATAAGAGAGCACATAACAGAGGTCAACAGTGTGTGGTGTGCTCTGACCATTCAGGTGTCCTGCTCTGCTGGTGGTTGGTGACACCTCACCTGCTGTGGACGCTGTGGTGAGCATCCTGCACTGTGAAGCACTTGTCTGTCGGACAGCTGAGCCTCAGAGACGACCAACATTGTGTCGTTGGCAATAACGGGAGATATCGGGAAATGGCAGGATTTAGCTACCTGGTGGCTTCAGTTTCTCTTATCAGTCTAGTAGCCTGCTATTTAATTTAATAGAATTAAAACTGTTTATTGTCTGCAGCCGGTGCGTTCCCATGGTGAACGCAGTTATTCTTGTTTATCCGACAGTGCAGCGCCTAGCAACCTATGTCAGATTGCCTGTCAATGACACTCTGGCGAAAGGTCCATTAAGACTAAGTTTCCGTAGAAATTATCTTCTGTTTAGCGGTTATGTTGTGGCCTTTAAAACTACACCATGTGAGCCACGTGTGTACAATGCTCTTTGGTTTTGACATCACATACCACTTAAAGGGGGAGTCAGCGATTGTAAGCTAATAAACCTTTTGTCTGTCCGCTAGCCAGACACACAGCCGTGGCTCTGGAGCCCGCACCACACCACACCAGCTTTAGCAGCGCGTGTCACAAGCCTATGCCATTGATTGTAGAGGTGTTTTTGTTTGGACCATGCTTAAATATCAGAAATCTTTTCCCTGACTCCACCTATAACTGAATTGTGCAAGGTTATACCTTAATTGGCTTTTTGCCAGCTGTATTGTAAACATTATATTGCCGTTTCAGGTGGAGTGCAACTCCAGGTTAAATCCCAGCAAGACTACACTGCTGAAGGTAGAGAGTGTTTCCATATCACCCTCTGTGTATTTGTATGTGCCACATGCCTAGGTTCATAAGACCCTTGTGTTTCTCAGATGGCTGATTGTGGAGGTTTGCCCCAGGTTGTGCAGGTATGTGGTTGGGTGTGGATGTGACCCAGTTGCACGCCTTTCTGAAGTCTAACTTTGCTCATTGTTGCATTGTATCCACAGCCTGGCAAACTTACTGAGGCCTTCAAGTACTTTGTTCAGGGCATGGGCTACAGTAAGTATTCTTGTCTACTAGCGCTGTTAATAAATGTGCTTTTATCTTGTTTAATTGACTAAAACGTGTCATAATGTACTGGAATAATTTTGTCCATCTTATTAGACTGGTTTAAACCAGCAATCCCCAAATATTTTGAACAAACAAGTCATATCATTGACGTGTCTGCAGGTTTCCTGTTGACGTGAGTACCATGTCAACTAGCTAAATTTAGGATTGCATTTGTTGGTTGTGGTTTCACATGAGCCTTTGCTAAAGGGCTCAGGGGTCTGGCACCGGTCCAGCAGCGCATGAAAGGGACCATTTGTGTTGTCACCCTGCTCACGAAGAGCCCCCCTTTGCAGCGCTGTAATTGCTAACGCCACCTCCTCTCTGCTCTCTGCAGTGTGGCGCATGCCCAACCCTCAGTAGGTGAGCTAGAGTCTCTAGCATGGCTCGCCTAACGTGTGCTCTTCCTTTCAGAGTGGGAGTGAAAGAAACCCTTTGCTCTTTCTTCGTTGGGGGTTTTGCAGTGTTTTTCTTTTCTGTCTGGAACTTTCTAGTGATGCAGTTTTGCCCTCAGAGACACTGAGAAGGGCTTTCATTTGAAAAGAGCTTGTATATAACAAACTTTATTGATGATGAATACAAGTTATCGTGAAGCCTTCGTGTTTTTCTGCAATGCTAATGATCTTTTGGCTGTGTTTCTTTATGCTCCTGAACAGACCCAGTCGCCCCATGGTTGTAGCTATCATGCCTGAGCCACAGTGGCGCTTTAAAGGCCACCAAAGTCACACCCCGACTCACGAAATGCCACTGCAGGATTAGAAAAGATTAAGCCTTTCTTTCACGCAGTGCATGTGTTGGGAAATAAACCCAGCACCTCAGCATGCTTCTGAACGCTGCTTTTCCTCATTTACACACCGCCACAGTGCCAAAAGCTAAAACAATGTCAGGTTCACGTTGTCCGTACCGCTAGCTTGCGGTGGCCGCGGTGATGTTAGCCGGCTTAAACGCTGTTGAACTCCACAGTAGGCTGTAGTGTAACTGTCAGGAACGTCTCTATGTTCTCTCCGTCTGGCTAGTGACCTCCATGATGAATACACAGAACGAGTGATAAATATAATCAATGGATATCAACCCTTCCCTCTCTTCTTCCCTCCCCTCCTTTTTAAACGTCGCTCACAGTTCCCTACGTTCTTCTCAGTCACCTGAGCAACGAATCAGGTACCAGGTTCTTGAGCCTCGTTTCCCGTTAAGGCCAGAAGGCTTGGAGCTCCTCGCTAGTCACCCCTCCACCCGCCCTCTATCCCTCCTACACTGGATGAATGTCAATGTATGCACCGGTCGGGCAGGGGGCGCTGTTTGGGCGTGATCGCGCTGCATACTCTGACACACATTCATCTCTGTGTAGCCGTTTATTTTCCCCACCTGCTCCTCCTGTTGGCATGGGCGCGGCCTGTCGACCGGCCTCGTCCCGCTGCATGACACGCTGCTGCTTCCTGTCACCTGAGTTGGACTGCTGGTTCGCTGTGATGCTCATGTTTCATGGTCGGACTGAACTCTTGCATACGTGCCAGACTTTTCCTTTGCATACATTGTTTTATCTTCTTTAATTTCTGTTTTGTCATGGTATTTTTCCAAATGTTTTGCATGGTGATATTGGGCATTATTTTATATCAATTATTTGTTGTATATATTTACATTTTACTGTGTCATCTCTTAGCAGGCGTCACCTAGTGGTGTCTCCCTGCACTGCAGCCTGCCGTCCTGCTACCCATAACATGCTAGCATGCTAACGTGTGTGTGTGTGTGTGTGTGCGCGTGCGCTCCACAGTGCCCTCAGCGGGGATGAGCCGGCTGGCCCGCTCCCGCACCACCTCCTCGTCCAGCGTCACGTCCATGGAGATCAGCCGCAGCCGCAACAACCTGAACATGCTGCTAGAGGGCAGCACCACGGGGGGCCTGGACAGCCAGGCAGGGGCCCAGACCGTGGAGATCTCCTGTTAAGCCCTCTGTCCACCACCCACCCCTCAAACAACACCCCCAACTCCAGCCTACTACTTAAGCCCCTCCCCGTAACTTGTGTGCCCCCCCCCCTCTATTTAACCCCTCTTCTAGATCAATTGTGTGCTAGATTTTTATATATATCCACACGCAATAAATATATTAAGATGCATATTATTAAGTATCGTGTCGAACTGCACCTGCGCATTCCGGGCGAAAAAGAAAGGTTATAGACGAGTGGTTCTCAGGCCGTTCAACCCTTGACCCCCAAGAAGACACGCATCATTACAGACATTCTGCAAACACGACATAGCATAACTGCATAATAAGTCCAGTATAAACAACCGCAAATACTGTTGAGAAATTTGCGCGCATTTGAATAGAGATAAAAGACTGTTATTTAAAAAAATGTATGAATATAGAATAATATCACAACTGATACATCTTGCATCCTGACTCACAGTTTAGAGAACCACTCAGGTTGGTTGTATTCTGAAATGATCTGCTGCTTGTACGATAAAATAGTCACTGTTCTTTCCCGTGTGTGTGTGTGTATGCGTGCACACGCGTCTTGAGCACACCAGTTTGCAGTAGCTGTCTACGCCTCATGTTCATTTTGAGTCTTGTATTTATCTAACTGGTTTTTCACTACAAGTTTCTGGGCTATAAAATGTTAACGTGTGTGTGTGTGTGTGTGTATGTGTGTGTGTGAATGCTTGTTTGTGTAGCCCAGCAATGACATTTCCTCCCACAAGTGGCGTTGGCTTTACAGCAGGGTTCCTTTGTTATAGTAGGTTATTATGTCTGTTCAGATTGAGGTTTAGTTATGCTGCTCATTCTCTAATGTTCTCTCTGCTGTTTCTCTGTTCAGACATCCCCTGCATTGTTACTACCACCATCTATGGGTCCAATGCAACAGTGCAGCACAATTTGTGAAATGGCAGGTTTAATGGCCTTGTTGACACAAGAAGGTACATGCCGATTGCATTTTTTGTTTAGTGGGGGGGGTTTTTGTATGCAGGAAGATGCAGTGAGTAAAAAAAAATCTCAAAGAATAAATGGTGGTACGTTGTGTTTTTAAGGCACCTTTCATCACATTTGCATATTTAGAATTCCTTTTGTAATGCCATTGTTTGCACTTATTTTGCATCGGTGTCCGGTTGACCAGACCTGTGCAATCGTCACGTTTTCAACTGCCTGTGACTAGTGAGCTCTAATGTGTGTAATATGTTAGTCCTTCAACTGAGGAGCCAAATAGTGCTGCTTCTCATTGTCTGCTGATTACGCTCGTTTCTACTGCTACAGAATAAAGGATTACGTTTAAAACTGTTTTGTGTCTAAAATGTCACGCTAATTCTTACAGTAATTAGTCAGTATGCAAAGATTGCTTCTTTGAAAGCAAATGAAGGTAAACTGAAGGGCTAACTAGATCACAGCCTGTCTCACTTGTCTTCTGGAAACTGTGGTCAGCAGGTTTCCAACCACATAATGTGCCTTTATTCTTAGAGACTAAGATAACACTATTGTTATTCTCATAACTCTATTTTTAGCAGACACATGCCCTAAATATAGTCTGAATTTCGTCTTTGGGTAAAAGATTTTAATCTCTATAGTGTGAAATATGCATGTTCATCAGATTCTGATGTTTCAGCTACCCAAGCTGAATAGCACTCATGCATACATACTGTGCATAAATGCATAACATGCATACATACAGTACAGTACATTGTTTGCATTGACATTATTTACTCTGCCAAACTTTTCAGACTGAAGGTTATTTTCCTTCTACAGATGATCAAAGTAGTCAATTTATTTAACTTTAATACATTGATGTAAAGCTCACATTACATATACATCTATTCTGGATAGGTGTGTAAAACATGCATGAGAAGGAAAAGCAATTTAGGACCACGAAAAACGAATGAAATACTATACAATACACCATAATATATTTAAAAAATATGTTTTAAAGACAATAACTTGATTATATGATTTATTATATACGTCTGTTATTACAATGTATTTTCATTTCATTCATCAATGTAATTGTCTTGTGACCTCTACCAATACTGAAAATTTAGTTCTCAAGCCGTTCTCACCCAGTATAAAGGTGTTCCAGGAATATATTAATCTCTTGTTGATTAAAGACCACATTGACATGGATTTCCATAGCTTGACTATAATGTTTTGTTTTAAAAAAGCCGAATGCATATTCGCCAGCAAGACACCCACATTTCTGATGTATTTGATTAATTTTGGTTATATTTAAATAAAGCTAGAGTCATAGGCGACCTTTGCTTTTAATAGCATTAACAAAAATGTAATACTGGAATGGAAATACTGTATATCAGTAGTTTTTTGTACATTAGACTGTAGACCTGTATTCTCTGAAACAAATGAGAGCCATATCCCCATGCTTAGCCAGGGGTAAACATCAATGGTGATTAGGTTAATGCATTGGAACTTGTTTGGCAGGGGATGGTATCCAGTAGTATTCTGTTGATCAATAATGCACCATTGTGCTTTAAGAGTCACTGATTGTAATATTTACAGTTAATCTAAGACTAGAATGACATTTTCTGTGTCATAAATCTAAATCTCGTACAGTCTACACAGCATATTCAATATTAAATTAACATTGAGTCACACATATGCATATGTTCCAAAAACAATAAGCAGGCCTACTATATTTTTACTTGGCATATCGCAGACGTCAACAACAATCAGTGATCGAGGATGTAAAGCTTTCACAACGTCACAGGAAACTGTTTCATTTCAAGGGTGCTAAACATAAAACCAGGGAGCCTTGTCTATTATAACCTACGGCAGCTGTGTCAACACATGCTGCCAGACTGCATGTGAGCACATAGGGGGAAGGAGACTCATTCATTCTGATTGATCATCGAACATGAAGACAAATCTGGGCTCACCTCTGTAAATATATCTGAGAGCAGATTATCTCACATTTTTAGTTTGTTGCTCTTAGAGAGAACTGGCTCATTAGTTGAGCAGAAGATAATTTCTGGACAATACGCGAACTACAGGTGAGGATGTAATAGAAATAGCAGTTTTTGTTAATTGATTTAAATGTAAAAAAAAAAAAAATGTTTACACTTTCATTGTACAGTAAGAGTTTTGGTTGGCCAAACAAATTCAGAAAAGTTTTAATCAGAATGGGTAAAAAATGTGCAAAAGGATATAGTTTTAAACAACACACTGCCTAGTGCCTATGTAATATTCAAAAAATACATTTTGTTTATACCTTGTGCTGATAAAAACAATTTGCTGGGATTATTTAAAGAAATACAAAATATGTTAATGTGTATATGTACTGTGTGGATGCGTGCGTTGTGTGTGTGTATATATGCTTTTTTGTGTGTATACTGTCTATAAAACACTGTACATTATATACTGTATACACATGTAAAGTAGCTATTGTGTAAACAAAATGTAATTGGCTGTATTTTGTTATTGTCAACATTACAATCTTCAGGTTTATTCTTTTCAGTGGTGTTAAGTGGAAATATAACACAGGATATAATTGTGGTTTCCTGTCCTCTGTGTATGCTTTGCAAGCTATCACAAAATATTCCACTTATAACTGCTGAGATATTAATGATAGTTGTAATATGCTGAATATATACTTATTAAATATATACAGTATAATAGTAACGATTGCGCTCTCTCTCTCTCTGTCTCTTTCTCTCTTTCTCTCTGTGTGTCTGTCAATTGTTGTCTAACAGAAGCATTTTAAGCAGGAAGTCATGGGAAATTGTCTCATTAAAAGCCACTCCAACCTGGCATCCCTGGAAATCCAGTTGGCATCCTTAACCCCAGGTAGCTTTTCTGAGATATTTGTATGTCAACAATATCACCGGCTTGTTTGATACATACAATCGTCACACACAGTGCGTATCTGATCTCAGACTCCCAGTTCTCCTAAACTGTATTTTCCTCTCTGTCTTGAGTGTAGTCATTCAGAGAAACGCTGTGGTCTCGCTCTGTGACTACCCCTCTAGTGGAACTGCTGAACCTGGCATACAAGTGGGGGAAAGGCTCAACATCATATCGGAGTATGTATCAAAAGATGGACAACTTCTAAACCAAATGGTTCACTCAAATATCATTTATAATGATAGAAAGACAGAGCGTTGTAATGCATTTTAATGGAAGCAAAAATGGAACGCTTCTGGTCTCGTAAGTGGCATGCCAATGGCATTTTGCTATGGAGGCTGACATGTGTCAGCGCCCAGACCGCTACATCTACCAGGCATGTCTAACAGTATATTTCCCTCAAAACAGTTCACTGCATAAATACCGTTGTGGCCTCAGATTGATAGTAGGTACTTGGGAATTCATGTTATATACTCAAAATACACATTAACGCCCCCAGAGATGAGCAGTAGTATGGTGACATCCAATGGACCTCCTCAGTCATGCACGTCTGCATAAAACATGCTTACAAAAAAGGAATGGGAAAGTGCTGTCCAAAGAAACGTCTCTGTTAAATGATCTCTCTGGTTCACATGCCACTCAACATTTGACATTCCAGTAAACAAATACAGCAGCTGATTTCACTTAACCACAGTTGCATTAACTAGTTAGAAACTAGTTATTGCATCATCTACCTATTAAATGAGCTGCTTCCTTACGCCATTCAGATACTTGAATTGTTTTGTTTTACCGACAGCGATGGTGATTTTCTGATGGTGAAATCTACAACCTCCGGCTGTGAGAGCTACATTCCATCCAGCCACACCGCCAGGGTCACAAACAGGTAAGGGTTTGAAACAAGAACATTCATTACAAATCATCTTCTTGACTGGTTTGACCATCGACAATGCACATGTAGAGGTATAGGGGGCTCCCCTTATAGATGGGAAGTGCCCGTGTAGGTGGGTTTTCTTGAGGGGTCTGGAACAAGATGCCGCTGTTAATGGGTTATGTGATATCATCTCCACCATTCTATTGTGTGTCACATCACCCCCGGTGGAGGATTACCGTCGTTGCTAGGGATTCCTAGATTCGCAAATATCATCTGAGATCATTGTTTGTGTGGGACATTTATACACTGTGTAATATCTTCTGTCTTGGGCAGGTGGCTATTCACTGGCATTAGCAGGTTGAAAGCAGAGGAACTCCTTATGTTACCAAATAACAATATGGGAGCCTTCTTGCTCCGGAACTCAGAGTCAAGCAGAGGTTAGCATTCATTCACTCCTCCGTTAATTTATTGTCACGAGTGTATTCAATTTGCACACACAAATATTTGAGTGATGGATAAATCATGTAATCTACCATTTAGTCTTTGAAAATACAACCAGCAAATACTGGGAACTAATATAACGAGTTTCTTTTGATTTGATTAAGTTTATTGAGAAATATCAGTCACAATGGCTGACAATAAATAGTTCTACTGGTGTCTATTACTATAGGATTGAAGAACCCCCGATAGACACCGTTACAACTTAAAAAGCTCCTGTGTTTAATAAGCATAACCTTGTGCATTTGCCTCTTGGTCTGCAGGATGTTACTCTCTGTCTGTGCTAATACGAGGCAGCTCCGTTCAGCGGGATGCAGTGAAGCACTACCGCATCTGTCAGCTACAGAACGGCTGGTACTACATATCCCAGCGTTCAACCTTCCCCTCTCTAGAGGACCTCATAGAACACCATTCTGGTATGTTCTGTATACTACTGGACCTATGGTAGCTTACATGTGGAGGCAGCTAATGTAAGATAATAAGTCCCTCTTTGTCAAAGGTGTATATCTCACCGTATATCACCTGTGTGCACTAGGGATCACAGCATGATCCAGTTTTTTCAGTCCCGATAACAATACCAATACCGGCACTTTGGGTATCGGCCGATACCGAGTACCAATCCGATTCCAGTGTTGCAAAGTACATGACCACCTATCTCTATTTTAGGACTTAGATGCATTTTACAAACCTGCTGCTGATAGTGTGGCCTGGGTAGGTTAGACAAGGCTGTTGCTTGACAGTAGAGCTACGCATGTACACATTTGTTTAATTAGATCAGCCCCATGGATCGGTTACAACTGCCCAGTTGTCACCGATACCGATCCAGCTATTTAAGGCAGTATCGGACAGATTTCCGATGTCAGTATTGCATCGGTGCCATCCCCAATGTGCATTGCAAAAAAAGACAGCCCGCATCCCACAATGTGGGGAGGTGGAGCTTCTGACTGCCTATGGCACTGAAGCAAGAGCTGCTTTTGTTTAGTTCAGCCTTTTAACTGTGTCTTCAGACACAGAAATGTCCGGAACATTGGAGACTAACATTACCGTTCTTCTGGCAACAGAATCTAAGGCTGGCAACACTATCTCCGATTTTTTTTTTTCAAAATAAAAGCCATCATTGAATTGCATATGAATGTTGGAATTATTT
>JAODVN010000020.1:1352653-1362685 GCA_025434125.1 Chologaster cornuta
AACTGCTCTGAAGAAGAAGATGATTATTAGAGCGTCAGTCTTCTTCGTTGGTTGTTAGTAAGGATGTGTCATGGTAGGTAAACACAACGCACGGGCCCAAGTGTTTTTTTGATCAAATATAGACTAATAATTATATAAGTCTGCTTTTTAATGACGCCAGCAGTTTTGTTGGTTATAGAGGGGGTTCTCTTACATCGGATGAATATGATTGAACATTAGGTCCAGTCTGCACGGTAAGCCAGAATCAGTAGTAGCAATGTAGCGTTACTGGTGGTGAGATGGCTGACTAAATAGCTAGCAAGGTAGCCTACTTAGCATTGATAGCACCAGGCCAAACATGATTTAATAATAACCGAAAAGGTTAGTTTTTTCCATTTAGTCGGGCATTTAGATCTGCGTTGTTTGTATTTGTTTCTACCCAGTTTAAAGTTGCGTGCTAATGAAATATAATCGGGCTGTTTGGACCTTATCAGCTCATACCTTTTTAAATGGTATGGTAATGTTTTACTTATTTATTACAGTGACATCTTCCCATGGACTTTCTTAGAGCCCATGTTGGGGAGATCGGGGATGGTTGAATGTTTTTCACATTTTTGTCTGAATCTTGGTGCGCTTGTAAAACTATGCATTCAAACTTTGATGCAAACTTTACATGTCTCTGCTATAAAATAATGTAGCTATTCTCTCTACAACATAATCAGGAAATGCATGGTTTAATTTCAAATGCATGCAGTGAAATGTTAAAATGTTTGGATGGTTAGTTGGTTACTCTGGGATGAAATTTAACATTATGACATACATTTGATATTGAAAGATTTATATTTAACAATTTAAAAAGCCTTAATGTAATTTGTGTGTGAGGGTAATAATAATAAGATAATGCACTGAATATTGTGTTAGTGCGCATGCAGTCTTTCTTCCAAGACCTAGATATACTGAAATTCAATGAAAATTAATAAATACAACTTAAGTTTAGCTTGGTTGTAATTCTGTATGTTTTATTGGTGTTACAACTAGCACAGACTCCTGTAGTTATGAACTACATTCTCTTAACCGGTAACGTATTAGCACTAACAACTTTAATCAAATACATCAATATAGACAAACCATAAACTTGATTAAAATTTTATGAATTTGAATTCAACACAGGTAATTAGATCCCAAAACAAATGTTTAAAAAAACTTTCATACCTCAAAATAATGTTTTCCATGTAAAATAGTCTGTCTGCCAAACAGGGTGCTAGTTTTCACTACTGCTACTTCTAGTGCTACTTCTTTTTTTAAATGGGCATGTGCAGAGTGAATCGGATGACTCGTAACCTGTTCCTCATTGGAGAAACTGGGAGTGTTCAACTGTCTCCGGTCTCCCTTATGTTATAAAGTAGCTGTAGTTACAGCTTCATAAACCTACTAAGTGCATGTATTCCTTTTCTTTACAGAACTACAAATAGAAGATTGCACTGTCCCACAAGTCGGTGACTTATACATTTTTTTTGGTTACATTTATAAATAATTACCAGTCTTAGTCATCTCCCCACATACACATGAGTGCTGTATTCACCTCGTGCTGGGCCAAGCGCCATGCCTGACCGGGACAGTGCTTACCTGTCAGGCGGTGGGAGTGGAAGCAACCTCGGTGAGGACGTGGGTGCTGGGTCTGGTCCGGGGGAAGGCAGAGTAGGCTCGGGGGGAGGTGTTGGCGGTAACGTCTCTGGCTCTGCGGGCATGGGTGGAGTAGGGGCTCTCGGGAACGGCACCAGCTGTGGCGGCGGTGGGGGGCTGGGCTCTGGAATGGCTTTGGACGGCGTATGCCGGGACTTTGTACGGAACGTCTGCAAGCGAGGCAAACGTTGCCGTTTCAGACACCCGGACTTCAACGAGGTCCCCGACTTGGGAGTGCAGAAGAACGAGTTCATCTTCTGTCACGACTACCAAAATAAAGAGTGCATGCGCTCCAACTGCCGCTTCGTCCACGGCTCCAAAGAGGACGAGGACTACTACAAGAAAAGTGGCGAGCTGCCGCTGCGACTGCGGGGCAACGTGGCGGCGCGACTAGGCCTGTCGCCCATGGACCTCCCCCACAGCCGCGGCGAGGTCCCCATCTGCAGAGACTTCCTAAAAGGGGAGTGCCAGAGGGGCAACAAATGTAAATTCCGCCACGTGAAAAAGGACTACGAGTACGAGCCCCCCAGAGCAGGGGTGAGCGGTGTTACAGGAGCGGGGGCCAGCGGGATAGTGACCGCCGGCGGGGTGGTCGGAGCCAGCGGGAGCTCTGCCTGCGGCGGGATGGCGAGTCTGGTCGGTGCAGGCAGCGGGGGTAACGCAATGGGCATGGGCTGCCCCAGTCTGGGCGGTTGCAGAGACCCAGGCATGTCTGGGGTCGGGGGCACGGGGGCGGGAGGTGGGATGGGCGGCTGCTTATCCATCAGCGGCATGGGGCAGAGGCGCTACGACAGGGCCACGTGCTCCGTGTACGACCCCATGTTTGAAAGCAGCCTGTTCGAAGCGGGCCCCCTGGAGCCCCCGGTGGACCACACAGCTCTCCAGCTGAAGAGGAGGAGGCTGGACGGACTGCGACTGGACGCGGTCGGAGGCGGTGGGCACTATGACCTGGGGGTTCAGGCCCCTCTGCCCCCCCGCCCGCTAGAGTATAGGTTCTTGGAAGAGGAGAACTCTCTCTTGAGGAAGCGAGTGGAAGAGCTGAAGAAGCAGGTTAGAGTGAAAGACCTTCACTGAGTAGATGTGTTTGTTTGTTTGTTTGTTTGTTTATTTATTAACATCTATTTGGCCCGTGTGTGTTCTGTTGTGTGTGTGTGTGTGTGTGTTAGGTGTCAAATCTGATTGCCACCAATGAGGTGCTGCTGGATCAGAACGCCCAGTTCCGGAGCCAGGCCAAAGTGATGACCTTGTCCTCCACCCCTGCCCCCAGCGACCAGAGTCTGGCGCCCCCTGTGTTGGCGGTGAGCTCCTACAACCACAGCATTGCCCAGACCCACACCACCCTGAGCAGCGCCGGGCTGCAGCCGCGGCCCGTCACCCAGCAGGATCTGGTAGCGCCCACCGGCGGCCCCTCGGCCCCCCAGAGCAACGCCGCCCCTCCTCCTGCTCCGCCGCCCCACCTCAACCCCGAGATCACCCCGCTCTCCGCCGCCCTGGCACAGACAATCGCCCAGGGGATGGCGCCCCCTGTTTCCATGGCACCAGTGGCTGTCTCCGTGGCACCGGTGGTGGCGGTGTCCATGGCGCAGCCTCTGCCGGGCATCACCATGAGTCATGCCACCACACCCATGGTGTCCTACCCCATCGCTAGCCAGAGCATGAGGATCACTACCCTGCCTCACTGACTGGTGCTCAACGTCTGACCTGACCCAGCACGACTGCACAGAGCGGCTAGGGAAACGTTGGATGCATTTTCATGTCTTCTCCAACTTCAGATAGCATCAAACTGAAAATATGCAAAGCGGCAAAGAAAAAACTAACAGAGTTGTTGTCAATGCAATAAGATAAACCGGTTATGTTATATTTTTGTGTGCTGTTCTTCTGTGAAATATATTTTGTACAGTTCAATATAAATTACTCTTGTGATCAGTGTCTTTTCACTATTCTTTGCTGATACAGTTTTAATGTGCTGTTTTCAAACCTGTAGCTAAGGTAATGAATGAATGAGTTGAGCAGGTTATATTAGGACATCTTCCATGTGGCTCTTATTAACAAACTAATGATGAAATCCACTATTGTCAGCCAACCTGCATTGAGCTTGCAGGCCCAGAGGGTTTGAGGATAGTGCACAGTCTGCATTAAAACAACTGGGACAACCAGGCACGTAATGAAAATACGAAATAACCGAGTGGACTGTTTCCTCGTTATGTTTGCACTCTGCTACTGTAGTCTACCTCAACAATTCAGTAGCCTACACTTTACAAAGAATTGTGGTTAACAATTATTGTATTCGTTTACATTAGACGGGCGAATTAACCAAATTACGCAGGTTATGTCAATTTGCTGCAGTGAGATTAGAAATTGGGCAACTAATGGATTAAAACTGCAAAATATTTGCCGCATAGATACATCTGGTGGGCGTGTCTTAGTTTTAGCTAACTTCAGTCTTCACAACTGTTTCAGACCACTCACGAACGCATGGAAGGGCCTGCGGGACAAGATCATGAAAACTTATTCTCAATAAAAATCTACGGTCAAATCAACAGACGATGAAGATCGAAGGCGCGGACGAAGGATACTGATTTCGTTTAAACGTGTACATTGAGGATTACACTAACGTTTCACACTCTGAAACGTCTTTTGTTACTTTATCGTATTGAAAGTTAATATATCTTAAAGCTTCGTTCACATTTCTCCATAGCCTAAAATATATCGTTTTGGGTGTAATTTAATAAACCACGATGGCTGGCGATGAGTCAGAGACAAATGGGACCAAAGACACTGATCTTCCAAAAGCAACCGTGCCGGAGAACAAGCCACCGATTAGCGGAGAGGCTGACGCCCCACAGTCCAAGGGCATCAGCGCTGTTGCCGTGCTGTGGACATTTGGGAAATGTTTGGGTGCGTTGCTGCCCGTTTACCTAGCTGGATACTACCGTGTCAGTACCAGCTTGTTGGTGTGCGGCATGATGGTTTACACGGGATGGAAACATGCCCGAGAAGCAAAGATGGCACGATGGCGATCAGCCGTACAGATGTTTGATGACGAGCAAGAAGGCACATCATTGAACGTGTCTAAAAGCAAACGAGACCTCCCTGCGTGGGTAAGAAGTGTGGATAGGTTAGGTTTCACTACCCGCAACACGCGTATCCAGTAGTCACCATCCACTAACCTCGTTTGACTGCTGTATACTGACTTTTCTACTAGAAAACACAATACTGTCTTTTCAATATGCAACCCGGTTTACACTTTCCTCAAATTCTCAAATAGGCATCTAACTAAAGCGATCACGAGTAGGCTATAAAGCCTACACAGTTGTCCCATTGAATACTAAAGTTCTTTGCAATTTAATGGTACCCGATACTTTTTTTGAGATTACTAAAGGCCACATTTAAAGTAAGGTAGCCTACATAATAGTCTATAAAAAAGCATAGTTACATAATTTTTTTGCATTTTGTAGCCTATTGTTTAATGTGAGTCTCATACTTAAGCATAATTTACTAACCATATTGTGTTTATGCCTAAAATGGATATGCTCAAAAGCTAAACACACATTAAGCCACACCCAAAAGAGGTTCCCATGGTATAATTTTCAAGATCAGTAGGCTGCTATTTAGAGGGCAGTAATACCAGAGACACTATAGGTAATTACTGCGTAAAACACCAATATCACATGCTGTCACACTTTTTGACACCATATTCATGAAGCCTCAGCCGCATTCATTCTCCAACAAAGCAAAAGCAGACATGTGCACATTGTGCGTATGCCACATGACCTATGCCATTATGAAGGGGAACCCCACAAGGTATACCCCTCTATCTTAGCCCACTCTATATTATACTATAACTACTTTAGGCTAATATAAATAATATGTTATGTACAGTACCTAATTCAGATCTGTTTCTTTTTTTGTGTTTTTATTAGATACTTATACAATTAGTAATGGCATGTTGTATTTGTGCAACAGTTTGTGCCTTTAAAGAGCAAACTATTCTATAAACTACTGACCATTGGAATGGCAACTAGCTATCAAGGCAAACCATGCAACATGGAATGTCAAGGGAGTAGGCCTGAATCTAACACAAAAATGTAATAATTTACATTTTACTGTAAAATAGCAAATGAGCATTGCCAGCATATAAAAATGATTTATAAATTAGTTCTATGTAAAAACGTTAGGAAAACATTCTAATATGCTACGATATAGACCAGCTTCTTTAAAGATTCAAAGTTTAGGCTACAATGTGTCTTTTGTCTAACTTATACAGTCAAATTTTTTTCAGGTTAACTTTCCAGATGTTGAGAAGGTTGAATGGCTGAATAAGGTTTGTTTAAACTGTTTTCTACTAGTCTTCACCCTTTCATAATGTCACTATGAGGTGTGCTTCCTTTGAACAACTGCACTGCATATTCTGTGTCAAATGTGTTGTGTTGATAGAAGCTTTGTGCTGTATGCTAGCTTTTGTTTACTGAAAGATGTTAGCGCATGTGTGCTACCAAATCCCAGACCAGCCACACCCCCGCCTCCTCGGTAGCCACTGTGTCTGTACTGCAGAGAGCGGGCATCATGCCAGACCTCCCTACGCTCTCAACATTTCCACTTCATTGCAGACAAGCTTACAGGAAGAGGGAGGGCTTCCAGACACCCCCCCCCCACCTTATCCAATCACATTGCAACAATACCCCTTTACTTACTTAGTCCAGCAAATGTAAGCTGCTACGAATAGCAGTCCAATGCGAGACAAACATAATGCTACAGCATACATTTTAACAGCAACTTGAGATGTTAACATTAGAGTGCTGGACAAAGCCGAGGTTTGAGCGTGTTTCCTCGAGAAGGAGACTCAGCAGACTAACATTCATATCATCTAGCCAGGCAGGCAGCCGATGACTCACTCTTTGCAAATGCTATTACCAACTGTGACTTTTTTTTCTTCCAAATACTGCACCAGCCACAGCAGTTTCTGCTTTTAGCAAACACTCACCCTTTAGGGATTTTGATCAAGCAAGTCTCTATAGAAACAGTGTTATTTTTGTAAACACTGGATCACATGAATTAAATGAATAGAGGCAACCAGAGATAAGAAATAACAACTGTAACAGCCGAGGAGTCTAAAACAGCTGCAGTTGTCTGTAGGGTTTGCCATGTGTTGCTTGTAAAGGTTAACAGATATCAGGCAGCTGATGGGCAGGGCTGCAGAACAGCATCTATGGTACAATAGCAGGCTTCATAGGAGCTTGGTAAACATGCGTGTGCTTTGCTGGCCCAGGTGTTGCAGCAGGTGTGGCCGTTCGTGGGTCAGTACCTGGAAAAGCTGCTGGTTGAGACTATCGCCCCATCTATCCGGGCATCTAGCTCACACCTCCAGACCCTCAGCTTCACCAAGGTGGACATGGGAGACAAGGTGAGGTCATAGGAGGACTGCCTACAACACTATAAACTACTGGACAAACCCTCGACCACATCAGGGGACAGTCTGGGTGTTCTAGTTGTTGAATAAGATTAGATTTAGTTAAATATACATTTCCTAACAAAAATAGTCAACATGTCACACTGAGTTAAATAATACCAGAGTCTATTTGACACACCCCCCGTGCCCTCTCTATGGCATTGTTTGTGAAATAAAAACATACATGTTTGTGTCTGGGTTTTCGTTTACATGTGCTAAACGTTTCAAGTTACCTGAACGCTGTCCTGTGATTCATATATTTGGACCATGTTGGAGTAAAGGAGGCTTTTCGTTCTTGCAATGTTATTGATGATTCATTGGAGTTTCAGAGCGTCTACTAAATAACCCAAATGTAAAGCCCCACATGTTCATATATGCCCAGAGAATGTTGTGCGACTGGATGTGAATGTGGTTGGGTTTTGCTGCAGGCCATGAAGGTTGTGGGGATCAAAGCACACACAGAGAACGACAAGGGCCAAGTCCTGCTAGATCTCTACATTAGGTGAGCATTGCCATCACTCTCCAATGTTCCACCTGTATGCCACGACCGGCACAATCACTGTTATTTGACTATTACCATGCCATTGTGTTCTTCAGCTACGTGGGTAACGTAGAGATCAACGTTGAGGTGAAGAAATATTTCTGCAAGGCAGGAGTTAAAGGAATCCAGGTACATGTTTATATTGAGCTGTAAACAGTAGCTAAAGAGTTATAGGAGACATCTGTAGACATTACTCATGTGCATTCCCTTGTTGTGTTTTCTTTTAGCAGTGGCTTAATAGATGTATTCAATTCAATGTATATTGTCTTTCTCCAGCTGAACGGAATGATGCGAGTGATTCTGGAGCCTCTGATTGGAAACGTGCCAATAGTTGGCGCCGTCACCATGTTTTTTATCCGGCGGCCGGTGAGTCCATTTAACCTTTGCCCTCCATTACCTCACACTGCAGTAGCTGCCAGTCACGTTTGTATCGATGACTCAGCTGCTGTCCTGTTTACTCTATTGACCTGGCTGTGCATCAGTAAAGCTGATCGATGCTGTTGTGCTTGTCTCATCTTCTAGAAACTCACCATCAACTGGACTGGACTGACAAATTTGCTGGATATTCCTGGACTCAAGTGAGTTTTCTTGAAAAAGACTCACTCTCCCCTCTATAATAAAACATATATACTACTCTAATTACAGTAATATGAATAGGTATTTATAAAGCACATTTAAAAACATAGTTTACAATGTAAACAACATTACATTACTGCAAATTCATTCTATAAAACTAGGTTTTCAGCAGTGATTCAAGAGCTCCCACTGATTCTATATTAGTAGTGACTTCACAGTGTTGTGAATCGATTAGGCTACATACTGTAGCTGCCGACCCTCCCTGCTCTCATACACGCGTCCGCCCTGTCTGCCACAGCGTCATGTCTGACAGCATGATCATGGACGCCATCGCCTCCTTCTTGGTGCTGCCCAACCGCCTGACAGTACCCCTGGTGCCAGATGTTCACGTGGCCGAGCTGCGCTCTCCTTTGCCCAGGGTGAGCAGGGCGTCGACGCACTGCACCCCCACGCTGAGAAAGGATCCTCTGTGATCCCCCAGAGCCTCCACATATCCCTCATCTCCGCTGTGCTTCCGCAGGGCGTGGTACGCATCCACTTACTGGAAGCAGACAACCTTGCAGCCAAGGACAGCTACGTAGCGGGAATGTCCGACCCCTACGCCCTGTTAAGGGTGGGCCCTCAAACCTTCACCTCCCACCACATAGATAACACCCTCTGTCCCAAGTGGGGAGAGACGTATGAGGTAAATGGGTATTAGGTTGAATCTCTTCTTGGGCAATGTGTACCTTTGTATTAGATATTGTTTTTGTTTTTGTTGGTTTCGCAATCAGATTTCTTTGCACATATCTAAGCAGTTTAACTTGGCAGGGTTGGATAAACAGGCAGACAAGCGAACAACATAATGTACTACACTACATTTATAGGAAATGAAGGGTGAAGTCAATGGGGGTTATTGAATTGACTCAGTATGTAAGAATATAAACAGTTTGGGTGTGAAATGAATATGGATGTGCACACTGTTGACTATGGAAACATTCATTTATTGTATGTTGTTGCCACCGTCACATCTTAGTGGCTGTCTACGACCCCATTTGGAAGTCACCCCACCATGTCTCTGTACTATAGTTAAAGACATCGGCTGCAGTATTCATTTTCACTCATGTGACAGGTGCCCGGAAGCTTGTTTCCATTTAGGGATGTAGCGATAGATCGGAAGCAGATTGGAATCGGCCGATTTCCACTCAGAATACAAAAACGGTGGTAGTCCGATTTTTCTTTCTAATTCCCGATATGGAAATCTGATCTTGTCAATTATTATTAAATGGCTGTCGCGGGAAATACATTGCTTTCTTTAAATTAATGTAACAAGGATACCGTTTAACCTATCCAAAATCTGTAAAAACTGATGTATTTGACAAACCTTCAGGTTTTTCACTGTCCTCAAATTTTCAAGATGCCTGCACCCGTTCGTCAGCAAATATAAGCTTAAAATCATGATGTTTTTAATAAAGACCACATCTGTTACACAAACGTCAATCCACAGTGAGAGGAAGGCTTTACATTCCTCAAAAAAAATCTTACATTCATGAATAATATTTCTGACAAGTATATAAATCTGAATCGGCCTATTTCGCAGACTGAAAATCATCAATTCGCATTGACCACAAAGCTCCAGATCGGTGCATCCCTACTTCCATTAGCGCTTGTGTCCATCACGTGTGTGTATGTCTGGTACATCAGGTCATAGTCCACGAGGTGCCTGGTCAGGAACTTGAGGTGGAGGTGTATGACAAAGATCCAGACCAGGATGACTTCCTGGGCAGGTACATGCATCGGTTCATGTATTTATATCTATGATATC
>JAODVN010000020.1:1604500-1615066 GCA_025434125.1 Chologaster cornuta
CGCCCCCCCCCCCCCCCCCCTTCAGGACCGGGCTATAAAAGCAGCTGGAGTGACTTGTCAGCAACTCAGAGGAACTTGACTCTCCTTTTGAAGCCCACACCTTGCCGTGCACCCGTTCCAGCGACAACAATCAGCCCTCGGCTTGTCAAGCAGAGTCAACTACCCCTTAATAACAAACCGCCGCCATGAGTTACGCAGGGAAAACCTCCGTCCGCAAAACCTTCTCCACGCAGTCCTACTCGGGGCCGTCCCGGACCAGCAGCGTACGCCGCACAGGCTACGCTGGCGTCGGGAGCGGCATGGGAGGAGGCATGGGCGTGGGTTCCAGCTACGGCTTCAGCAGCAGCAGCAGCAGCGGCGGGATGGGTGGCATGGGTGGTGGGTACGGAAGTGGATTCGTGGCGCCCATTACGGCTGTCACGGTCAACAGCAGCCTCCTGGCCCCGCTGAACCTGGAGATTGACCCCAACATCCAGGTCGTCCGCACCCAGGAGAAGGATCAGATCAAGACCCTGAACAACCGCTTTGCCTCCTTCATTGACAAGGTCAGTCCCTAATAATCATTTGATCAAACAGTGAAACCGTTATTTAGAGAGGCTGTTTTTTGGTTCGCTTTTTGAAACAGTGTTTGTTCATGCTTATGCATCTGTACTCATAGTTCATTTTCCTGTTTTACATTTATTTTAATACTTGTCATGTTGATGTTTTTAATATAAAGCACTTTGTGTGATTTTATATACTTATGAAAAGTGCTTTAAAAATGTGTGTACTTACTTATGAAGTGGGCCTGTTGCCTCTTCACATCCATCTTATTGACTTTGCTGAGTTACCAGTTAATAAATGCTGACAGTGGTGCCATAAGTGCATATCACTTACAGTGTCTTATACTAATTTAGTACTCCGTTTGACTGACTGAATATTGTCATAGCCTATTACGCTGTCAGAGATGTGAATCTTATCTCCCAAGATTCATCAATGCAATTAGACGTGTGGTTGGGAAATATTATTCCAGAAATTATGGCAAAGGCCATTTATGACCATGCATTCACCTGTAACTTTACCTACCCCTCCCTACGGACATTTTAACTGTCTGCGGCCTCTTTGCCCACACTATCTAAACATGGGTGTGGATTCTATTGCTAATTAATCGCCAAACTTTTACCTAAGACTGAGGTGCTTCCAAGTCCAAAGTCTGGCGGCTGTACAAAGCCGCTATCACCTAGCCGTTACAAGCAACAGGAATGCTGAGTGGAATGCAATAAAAGCTTTCACTTGGTTTAAATCCAGTGGAATGCTAGCATGCTAGTTTCACATACTGTACATTGCCTCTAGCTTGTGGTGACGACATCTTCATTTCCTTTATGCATTGTGCGTGAATGTTGAAAACTTTTTAAAATGCCAAAAACACTAAACAAAGCCAATGTCCCTTGATACCGACCTGCTTTGTATGTATGTGGTCTCTTTGCCACACCTAGTTTAGTTTTTTTTTTTTATGGCTGGCTTGTCTGCGTAGCCTGTGTGGCCCATGACAATGCTGAATGAGTCACAGGCAAATGAGAGATAGGCAAAACACACATACACACACGTACACAATGGCTTTGCCTTTGGGATGAAAGTCTGGATACGATCATTGAAAAGACATTATGCCTAATTATCTTTTGTCCTCTTGTTATGAACAGGGTTAGTGGGGCCCCTAGCGAGCTAGAACAGAGATCATGCCTCCTATTAACTATAACTGAACAAACAAGGCTTACCTTCAGAGATTATCATATGCCCTCATTCGTTACAGAAGTTGTGAACTAGGTGTGGTTGCTCAGGCCCAACCCTGCAATGATATTTACTCAGCAATGCGTGTTAAGGTGGGGGTGCTATGTTGCATTACAGCTGCTTGGTCAAACATGACATAGACGCCTTCTACAAAAGGACACACCTTAAAAGTGGACTTCTATGGCATTGACGCCTACTTTTTATTAATAATTAAATCATGCATAATAAATGACTTGGAAAAGTAATTTATTATTATTATTATTATCATTAATTATTAAAACGTGAATTTCAAGCGTGGCATCAACTGTTCCTTCCTCTTATTCCACAACTATTTTTTCAATAAAGGTAAATTATTTTTGCAGCAAATATTTGACCCACTTCCACATCCCGGCTCCCTTACCCCCCCTACAGGTACGCTTCCTGGAGCAGCAGAACAAGATGCTGGAGACCAAGTGGAGCCTCCTGCAGGACCAGACCACCACCCGCTCCAACATCGACGCCATGTTCGAGGCCTACATCGCCAACCTGCGCAGACAGCTGGACGGCCTCGGCAATGAGAAGCTCAAGATGGAGGGAGAACTGAAGAACATGCAGGGCCTGGTGGAAGACTTCAAGAACAAGTGGGTTGGAACCACATGGCCCAAAGCTGAACCCTACACTGTTTGTCCAGAAAGTAATTGGTATGCTTTATAATAAATCCTATTGCCGTCCTCAGGTATGAAGATGAAATCAACAAACGTGCTGGCGTGGAGAATGAGTTTGTGCTTCTAAAGAAGGTGAGGACAATGTAGTACTCAGTACACAGTGTGTTCATGCACCAAGATGTCAATACACCGATCTGAGCTCAACAATGTCCGCTCGCCCCCTGCAGGATGTGGACAGTGCCTACATGAACAAGGTAGAACTGGAGGCCAAGGTTGACGCTCTGCAGGATGAGATCAACTTCCTCAGGGCTGTCTACGAGGCGGTGAGCTGAACGAATTAATTCAATCCCTTTGCGATGGGTGGTGCTGTACATCAGTCATCTAATCTGTTTTAACACCCGTTTTTCCAGGAACTCCGTGAGCTCCAGGGCCAGATCAAGGACACCTCCGTCATTGTGGAGATGGACAACAGCCGCAACCTGGACATGGACGCCATTGTGGCTGAAGTGCGCGCTCAGTATGAAGAAATCGCCAACCGCAGTCGCGCCGAGGCCGAGTCATGGTACAAGCAGAAGGTTTGTGGCAGACAGCATCTTCTTCTTCTCTGAATTACAGTAAAAGCATGGCACATACAGTATAGCATAGCATGTAGCATAGTTTATAGCATAGCATATAGTTTACATGTGCAGATTCAATAGTTCCCGGAGATGCTCACCTACACGCTGTCCTCCCTCTGCAGTATGAGGAGATGCAGAGCTCTGCAGGCCAGGCAGGAGATGACCTTCGCAACACCAAGTCTGAGATCGCTGAGCTCAACCGCATGATCCAACGCCTCCAGAATGAGATAGAATCTGTCAAGGGACAGGTAAGCATGGTGGCGGCACCTTCGCTAAACCACCATAGCTATTTCCCTGCACAGCACATTTCAGTCAAACTACAGTAAGCCTGTAATACTTTTACGGCTACAACGTCTGCATTATTACTTCCAACCTTCCAGCGGGCCAACCTGGAAGCCCAGATCGCGGAGGCAGAGGAGCGTGGTGAGATGGCCGTGAAAGACGCCAAGGCTCGCGTCAAGGACCTGGAGGAAGCCCTCCAGAGAGCCAAGCAGGACATGGCCCGCCAGGTGCGCGAGTACCAGGAGCTCATGAACGTCAAGCTGGCCCTGGACATCGAGATCGCCACTTACAAGAAACTGCTGGAAGGAGAGGAGTCCAGGTAACCTCTTGACCTTTCCTGTCGTTGACAAAACACCAGGAGAAAACAAGGTTGTGTGTTACTGGCATAGAAGTATGACGGATGTATGACAAAGAACCTTTTTGCACAGAATCGGAGCCGGCGGCGGAGCTGCAACCATCCATGTCCAGAGCTCCAGCAGTGGTGGTAAGTGTACTGCACTCATATGATAACTCGTATCATAACTAAGGCCGGTCTCCTTCAGTCACAGATAAAAACCAGCTGGGTGTCCGGAACTATCTACTGTTTTGATATGTTTATAGTTTGTAATAGCGCATGTCTCTCTGTGATTAAGCTGCTAACAGTAATCTGTTAAGGCAGAATCAGGGCGGGGCATTCCTGACATTTTCTAGAACGTCTGTCTGATGCGATCTGTGTCCACCTCTTCCAGGTGGTGGCGGAGGCGGAGGAGGCGGTGGATTTGGCTACGGCGGTGGCAGCGGTGGCGGTGGCTTTGGCGGCGGCGGCGGCGGCTTTGGCGGCGGCGGCGGTGGCTACGGCGGCGGCGGCTACGGCAGCGGTGGCGGCGGCGGCAGCGGAATGTCCATGTCCGGCGGCTACGGAAGTGGAGGCGGGGGCGGAGCGATCACCATGACCCGCACAACCAACGTCTCATCGAGAAGACACTTCTAAATCTGCATCCCGTCTCTCTCTCCCCCTCCCCTCCCTCTTGTTTCACCACTTCCTCCACTTGCTCCTCCTTTCACGCCATTCCCGTCACGTCAACGCAAGCTTCCGTACGCTAAACATCCAAGCAGCCCCTGGTTTACTCCAAGCTTATTATGTCTATCTCATGCACACATTAACAGTACGCGCTTCATAGACAACGGCTGGCCGCCAGTTCCGGACCTATATTGTCCGCAACTGACGGCTTCAATAAAACGTTGTTTTTATTTCGCGTTGCCATCTTGTCACTGTAGACCTGCAGAGGGTTAGGGAGCCCCTGGGTACAGCACAGAGGCAGAGAGATCACTACCAAAAACATATTTGACAGCAGAGATGTGAGTCTGTTTTTCTTTTAATTAGCTCCTGTCATGAAGACAGAGGAGTTCTTGTAGTTTCATGACAGAAGCAACACAAGTTTCACACAAAATGGCGGCAATATAGATATGAGATTCAGATATAGAAGAGTTTTACAACTATAGCCTTCTCCTGTTTTCTGCATTTTCTCCTCTATTGCATGCCATGTTGCTGTGTGTTGTGACATCAAAAGCAGCCATTGCATTTTAATCCTTCAGTGGTGACTCCATTCTCTGGGATTCAACACACAGTGTATTGTATTTTTCCCTACATTTTTCCTAGGGTCAATGGGTTCTACACTGAGGTTTTCAAGCAGTGGTTTAATTCTGTTTATCTTCTGTTGTCATTCTGACCAAAAATATTTGAAAAAGGCTGATTGTAAAAAACGGATTTATTGAAGGTGATTGACTAATGTACCACCAAAGCATCCTGAATAAATCTAAATTCTATATAAATTATTTTGACCTTCTGTTTTGTGTTCACATTGCATTTGAAACTGTACACATTATTGATTTATTTGTAGACTGCAGATTAATTTGCCTAAATTTGTTTGCCAGTAAAGACTAATTTTATACATATAATAGAGTAATATAATCACTAAATGCTTCAAAAAGCATTCACCATACTGTACACATTCCACTACCCTTTTATGAACCAACATACTAACCTATTATAACCCTTAAGGATACATAACCTGTCAATTAAACCTATGATTGTAGCTGCCCAACCAGATCTTAGCAGACCTAGAACACATAAACCATGTATATCAGATGCCTTGTCATTATTATGCATCAAAACAAGGGATTGGACATATCTGACTGTAACATGAATACATACCTTCCACAGTGAAAGCTCATCTTACATACAGTCAAACAACCTGTAACCAAATCAAAGGAATCTGTCAACTTAAAACAACACAGTCAGCAAACTAGTGCAGTGGAGTAGTGTCTGTATAATATGGATCGATATGGGCCAACAAATTGAATGGCAGGACAGAAACACTGCAAAAACTACACATTTTGAAAAAAAAAACAAATTAACCACAATCGTCACATGATGCCGCAGTGTGCTAGGTTTTTGGAGACAAACCTATTTCTAACACAAACATGAATGATTTTAGCAATAGATTTGTTAATTATCTAGCATCAGCAGCACTCTACATTGCCCTGTCGAATCTCATATATCCTCCTTATTCAGTTCAAGTCAGTACTCAGTAAGTCTTAAACCAAACAACATTCTTGTATCACTGGTTACAAGGAGAAGTATTGTATACACTTTATAACTCACTTGAAAATGTCTTAGCTCCTGGGAGGTTATGAGGGCCAGGGCACCTTATTTAAATATATGTGAAGATTTTCTGGAACACTGATGGTCAAGTGTTCTGTATAGTCTCATATTTACTTTTTATGCAAAGACAATTATTACACATACCCACACAGCCAGTACAGACTTGTGAAGTCTCTAGACCGTTTCTGGAATTAACCTCTAACAGCAACTGGGATTAACCCATGCACAATCTTTTCAAAGTGTGACAAGTTGGCCATTGCTTATGCATTTTTAATGCACAAATAATACAGGAAGTTGATGAACTGTTACTGTGTGTAGTGTTACGCTCAAACGTGTTGCAGCTATTGATACTTTTAAACCTGTCCAGGTGCCTGGCACAGATCATACCCACCTTAAAGCACATATCTTGCCTATTCATGTCCATGTTCAGATGCACTGCAGACAATGTAATCCTGCCTCAAGCACATTGAGATATTTATTCTCTCATCGTGTAACTATTATCATCTACATTTGAAGTGCGATTGAACTACAGTAGGTGTAAAATCAAGCAGGAAATAGCATTCACCTCATTTCACCCGATGAGTCACTGAAATAGCAGACATCCATAATGCTCTGTAAATTCAGTGTACCCAGTGCTGCTGATATAAGCTTGGTAAAAGCTCTTTTCTGACTAGCACCTTGTTCTACATCTCCGCTGAGAAAATCCCTTTTGACAAATGAAAGCAGCCGTCAGGTTTTCAGATGCTCTCAAAACACCATTCCTGGCATATAGTGCATCAGCATTAGCCTACAGTTACAGTATGTTAGCATGACAGCTTGAAATGATGACTTGCTGACAGATGGGACAAGTGGTATTTTAATTGTATTCATTTATCTTAAGCATTTAGATTAACTTTTCAAAAGATGAGAAGCATATATACTGTGCATATAGTGTATGCAGTCAAAAGACCTTGTCTTAAAACAAAAACAAAATAATTGTCTTTACTTTGGCAATGCTTGTGAAGTGTAAGAGTTGCTCTGGTCAGATAAGTCCCTCTTCAAAAAACTATTTTTAACTATACTATATTAACTTGATCATCTGGACGTATCAATGCAACTGCTACAGGAGACATTGTAAGTGCATTATAACCTACAACATTTCTACTACTGCGTTTCTGTTCAGTTTGGTTTTAAAGTGGTTTTAAAGAAGGTGTGCAGACCTAATAGATTTGAACTTGCCACGTGTCTGGACTGAAAAGGTTTAGTACTTCAGTGTTGCATGGTAGTTTAATTGCAGTCAAGAATACACTGGAGCGTTTACTCCCTTGTCACTACAAATGTAAAACTAGTCAAGTGCTCCACCTGCAGACCGAATATAAAACCAATATTAGGACCAAGCTTTGCACTATGGGTGGTCAAGCTTTACTGTATGCTCAGCTGCACCTAGTCTGTGGAATGCTCTGCCTGACCACCTTATTCCACCTCAGACGCTGAATGTTTTTAAACGTGGCCTCAAAACCCACCTTTTTAAGAAAGCTTTCGGTTAATGCCTTTTATTGTTTCTTTGTATATTTACAAATGGACCTTATTTTTACTAATATTGCAACTTTTGATATAATGTATATGTAAATTGTTGTGTATATGTAAATATATGGCATATGTAAATATAAGGTATATGTGAATTGCTTATGTAGCACTTTTTTCTTCTAATGTAAAGTGTGTTACAAATAACATTTATTATTATTTTTATTATTATTATTATTATAGTATATGAAATAACATCAGTTAAAAAAAGCCACTAAGATTTTTTTGTTCCAGTTTTTAAATGCTTATCCAACAATTTTCTCAATTGATCTATTGTAGGATAAGCACAGTGGTTTCAGCCAATTTGGCCTAAAAGCACTTTAGCATGAATATCTAACATCACGTCAGCTACCGGGCCATCCGTCCAACGCCTTCCCAACGAGAACAATTAGCTGTCATGATATCATCACACGCTTTAACACCCATGAACACCCAGCACAGAGACGGGAGTAGAGGGAGAGAAACAGCAGTTGAAAACAGGACTCTGCCACCTACTGGAGATCAGGCTGAACTCACAGAAGAGAGAAACATTCTTCTCATCACAAATAATCTGCTATTTTTTGATACAGTGTTTCACCCAAACTGTCACAATCAACCATCCTTAATTCACGCAGACATTTTAATATGTTGGAAGATTGACCAAATTAACTAAATAAGAAATGTATTTGGTTTTGGATGAAATTGTTTGCTATGTGCTGTAATTGCAACAAATAATGCATTTTAAACAGCTCAAGCCAGAATGCTATATGAATGAAAATATGGCTAACTCCTTGACTTAGTTAATTATCACCACAATAAACACAAAGCAGAACAACAGACCTCTAAACTACACCTCATATGAACTTCTATAAACCCTTGGCCCGGGATGAAGCTTGTTCATGGGATAAATTCCAGTCCGCAAATAAACAGAGTGCCTGCATAACGAGCCGCTCCTCTCATCTGCTAACAACTTACAATGAGCTTGGCTAAGATGGCCTGACCTATATAAAGTATTGACTGAGACACCTCAAGTGTCAAAGTGACAATTACAATACATACTGCTGTGCATAATTAGGCGGACTCTTTATTTTTTATCTGACAACGTCAGACAGCTCTCACAAAAAGACAGTACAGCACACACACACACACACACACACGCACACACACACACACACAGAGGTCTACGCTGTGGCCACTCCCCCCCCACTCCCCACCCCCGCCAGTGCTCTCCCTGGGGTGGCATGCCGGAGTATTCTCAATAAAACACCTTCTTAGCAGTAATAGGCCACTGTTCTCATTTCAACGCTCCCAAAGGCCTCATGATAAATTTAGCAGACACACAGTTCAAGTCGCTCCCCTCACACACACACACACACACACACACTGTCTCTCTAATCCACTGCCTGTGCCTGCGTCATGTAAAATAATTACACATACTGTACTACAAAAATCAGACGTTATAAAGAGCCCCCCCCCCACCAACTGGTGCTACAAGCGCTGTGCTCCTCAAGCCTTGAACACACGTCCCCTGTGATCGTTTACGGAGAGCACTCGTGACGGCAGGGTTGACATTATAAAATACTCCCGTTTCCTGCTTGAGTCACAGCGAAAGTGTGAGCTGAGGCCTGCTCCCGTCTGGGCAATACTGGCGGGAGATAAGGCAGCAGCTCCCGATTACGGAGCCTAACCAAAACACTAGCAGGCAGCCAGAGAGTAAGCCATGCCAACATGTGCACCAATATCTCACCCCGCTGCCCCAGTTATAGAAAGAGGAAGAGGAGGGGAAAATATACTCCTATCTTCTCTTTCAAAGGAAACCTGGCCCGGACCTGTTATCAGTAGAAAACAAATGCAGTCTGTTTTCCCTGTGTGTACTAGGTAAATCATTGTTTACTGATACAGGGCATTAGAGGGGCAGGTGCGCAGCCTACGCAAATAACAGCTGCTGTATACAGTATTGTCCAGGGAGAGACACCGTTTCTGGATCAACAGTAAATAGCTCGCATAGTGACCAGCTAGCTGCGGACTGCTTTAGCTTGTCAGCTCTGCTGTCCGCATGTGTTATCCATTTGTTACAACGTGTAATCTGAGCCGGTCGCAGTGCAACCTCTCCGTTGTGCTGTACAAACTGCAAAAAGGTAAAAGTTATTAATGGGGCTGTGGAAAAAAAGGATTGTGTGGCAACACCAACACCAACACACACTAAGAAGAGGTTGCTATGCAAACACTGACTAATCCAACAATACACCCTACTGTAACATCCCGGAATTAGTCATTTATTTTTTATATGGGACTAATAGTATACTGTATATTTAATTTGCCTTTCATTTTCATATTCGCCTTTAGTCTAGTGTTTGTTGTTAAATGTATTCAGTTTTATTTTGTTATGCTGTCATTATATTTAGGGCTGAATTCCAACAGATTGAATTAATGGGTTGTTCGTTAGTATTGCTATCAAGTAAATTCATACCTTCAACATCTGCTACAGTATCTAACAATAGCTCCTTTCATGGATGGAATAAGTCATATTTAGAACGAATGAGGTTATCACTCACAGCAAACTGGAGTTACAGTAAGTCACGCCTGATTCAACGTGCTCCTGGGCTATTATATATGGGGTTGGTTATTTACTTTTAATTTCAACATTCGAGAACACATTGTTTAGTCAGCACATGTGAAGTCTGTATTTGCAAAATATTTCCTGAGGTGATATGCCAGCCGGCGTATAAAGGAGCTTGTGTTTCCGCGCGTTCCGTCTACTGTGGTTTTTCGCTTAGTCAAAACAAGAATACTTTTGTAAGGCTTCAGCAACATCAATATAAGGAGGGTGGGGGATTTTCTTTGCCTGTTATTGTTTGGCAATTGATGCTGTATATGATACAAGCAATACTACAGCACAAAACGTTGCTATAGCCTTATTTTAAATCCATTACATTGTAGAAAGGAATTGAAAGGTGTAGTACATTATCGTAAAAGCTAGTCATACTACGTAAGCACAGTCAAAAGAAAGGGCACGTGGACCTTCCAGAGCACGACATAAAACTGAAGCTGTATAAAATACAATAAATTC
>JAODVN010000020.1:1627247-1638160 GCA_025434125.1 Chologaster cornuta
TCACAATTCAAACGGGATCAAAAGATAATTGTATTTTCAGCGTTGTCTACCATTCATATTTTTTCTAGACTGAGGTCACATAATGTGCAGAAGTGACTTCTGCTCTCTATTGTCTTTAGAACTATTAAAATCTCACAACTAGTGACCCGCTATACTAACAACAAACACCTTGGGTCTATTACAGAAAGAAATATGGTGATTTAAAATAGCCTTAGTCTTTCAAGGTTGCTACTTCTCACTCCAGCATTAATATATAACTTTTCTTTAGTTTCTTTAGTATCTGCATTTCTCCGTTGCTCGTTCCGGGGCTGGATGTCAACGTGCTTCCATCCCTTTTCATTTTGTTTCGTTACATCCTTTTATCCCCCATCCATCATAACTTAATCACTTCAATGACGCTAGATTGCTCGTCCCCCATTCACTCAGGCGCACATGAGCACACGAGCCTCACACACTGTCGGCTGCATGCGGGAATGTCATTCGTGTCTTGGTCTCCTTTGAATGGTTCCATTTGGCGCGCCCCCACTTAAGATTCCAGCTGTATTGACATCCAATGGAGATCACAAAATGGCTGGTGGGTGAGAGAGGTCTGCTTCTATTTTTACTGTAACCCCCTCCTCCCCTTCCCAGCCGCTGCGTTTCATAGTGTAGATGCAAGCCGGTGGAAGAGGGAAGGAATGTCTTCTTCTTTTTTTTATGAATGTAATTCCTATGTGGAGAGAGCAGGAAGTAGTTTGAAGTGATACGGTTTGATAGCGTATTTGTTGGAGTGTGTGTGTGCCTGTGGTACTGTACTCAAGGCAGCCTCAGGGCACAGATGTTTCTTCCTCTTGACCCAGATATAAATGTGTGGGGAGATTTGGTTTGGCTTTGGCTAAGTTTTGCACATCTTGGTCTGCCAGCAGGAATACATAACACTGGGTTGCAACCATGTTTTATTTCAAGATAAATAAATGAAATATAAATTGGTGGGCCCTAGTTTAGCCCCAAGCTACTCTTCACTGGCAAACTGTATGATACCAGCTTTATGAGCGTAATGTGATTCGAAACTTTAGGTAATAGATTCTCATGCTAGTTTAATAAAAATGGTAAACAGTTGACAATAGCTCTTTCAGGCTTTTATTCTGGAACCTTCTCAGAATAGAGCTACAAACCATTGGTGCAAGCTGTGCTGTCATACAGTTCTTTTCCTAGTTTTCCGGCTATCTCCACGACGTCTCAGTGTTGTTTTAATGTACACTGTTGCCACTCCTAAGCAACATGGCCGCTCCGCTTCATCCCTTTCAGGTGCGCGTGGGCGGGTTCGAGTACTCCCCGGGAACCCTGCAGATCTACTCCGACAGCCTGCTCACGTTGCCCGCCATCATCGGCATCGGAGGGGGCGGGGGCCTGCTGCTGTTGGTCATCATTGTGGTGCTGATCGCCTACAAGAGGAAGTCGCGGGAGTCCGACCGCACGCTCAAGCGCCTGCAGATGCAGATGGACAATCTGGAGTCCAGGGTAGCGCTGGAGTGCAAAGAAGGTGGGTTCAGTTTTACATTACATTTGTGTGTGTCTGTGTGTGTGTATAATATAGAAAAATAGATCTGCACTGGCCGTGCCATGACGCCCAACTATGCGGTACCTCTACATCTTGAAATTTCCACCTTGCGCTGTTAAAATGTCAAGTTCAAATCATTTCAACTTTGACCTAGTTATTGCTGACCTTTTCTAAGCGCAGCCAGTGAGATAACAGTGTGGCTGACTGAAGCGGCAGTTCAATGACAAACTGTGCCTCTGAAATCCTCACTGTTTATTTGATTTGATTGGCTATTTTACCCTCTGATTAGTCTATACTAAGTATTTTCATATTACTTTCTTAAAATGCACAAATGGTTCATAAACATAATATTGGTTTAGCTAATAGATCCGCTGGAAAGAAAACCACATTATTTCATGTTTATAACATTAGAAAAATCTATATTCATTGTTTAGCAAGGTTAGCTAGCGGGAGTCTTTTCCTCAAACTCCACAAGTGTCCTTGTTGCCTAGAAACATGGTGACTCCGTATGCTCTGCCTCGCAGAGAGCGAAGCACAAATCGCTTATCAGGTGAAGGCGCGTTAAGAGCGGGGGAGAGCAGAGAAACAAATAGATATTAGACGGGTGAGACAACAGATTGTAGGGCGAGCTAGCTTTTTAGGGGCCTCAGTTCCATCTTTAGAGAGTGGCGCTAAACCTTGTAACTTAGCGCAATTACCTTCTACTTCGTTTTCTATTGACGCAATCCTTTTTATAGCTTCTGTAACCCCAAACTTTTATTTTCTCGTGTTCAGTCTAGCTCACCTCACACAATTTGCTGTCTCCCTCGTCAAGTATATATTTATCTGTCTGCTCTCTCTCCCTCTTCTCTCTCTCGCACACACTTTCACTTTCACTCCGTGCGTCTACGCCTACTGCTCACTGCCAATCGGCCCGCTGTGCAGAAGCAATGATGCGCGCGCTGGTTCGAACACTTCCGCTCGTGCGTGCGTGTGTGCGTGCGTGCGCGTGCACACACGTGTTGGTGTACATCCAGGAGGGCACTTTGATCTAAGCCACCCAGCAGATGTTGGCTCTCCACCCCATGAGGGAGAAGCATGGCTGGCCTTTTATACCATCAACACAGAGTGTGTGTGGGGGGGGGTGGTGGGTTAGACAGATAGTGGGGGAGGGGGGGGGGGGGGTTAGAGAGCCATGGATTGTAAGGACTGGTTGGGCTTACCGGCTTGGCAACGGCAGGAGTGCAGAGAGCGAGAGAGATGGGTAAATTACCATATATTTATTTGGCAGACCGCACGGATCCAGAGGGAGTCTACTGATGCCGATGCCTGTTTGCCTGGCGAGAGAGAGAGGCAGACAGATGGAGAGAGGGTCGGGAGCGAATACTGATCGGGGCGTCCGTAGTTCACTTGTGTCGTAGGTCGCTAACTGTTGCCGTAATGTAGGGTTAGCTTAACGGTTAAGGTCACATAATGTGTACCTGCTGAAGTGTGGTCCTTGCACCGGTGGAACATCGCTCTAACCCTCCATGACGTCCCCCAAAGCTTTTCTCAAGAGCGGGTTTGAACGCCGTGCCATACTGGCGCTTGTCGTCGCCATCTTTGCAGTACCTCACTCTCCTGAAGCTCCCCGCTATCCAATTTATCCATTCACCACATGGACAGTCGCACATTTTTACGTTGGAGTTGTGGGCCGCGGCGGTTGTCATGGCAGCGGCATGGTTATCTGTCTTGTGTCTTTTAGCAGTCTGGGTGGGAGACACCGGGGTGGATGCAGGAAAAGAGGCAAAGGGGGTAGGGGAGGGGGGGTTGGCTGGGAGAGACCCCATCACTGCTCTGGAGAGAGCGGCGAGAGAAATGTTTTAATATATTGTCATAAGGGGAAGGTAAGCAAGCTCAGGAAAGACATCCCCGCATATCATGCAGGCGTACGCCGCACGTAGAAACTACCTGCCCACGTCCAGGGGTTTTTGAAAAGGCTTTTTAAATTGCATGGTCTCAGAAGTGCAAATGTACGATTCGTTACATTCCGAGAAGTCAAAGGGACTGTGGGTACAAGACACCAGAGCAAACTAAGCAAGGGTATTTATTGAACCGGGACCAGATGAATGTGGAGGTAGACACAGATAGGAGTGGAGTAGAGGTGGACAGAGGGGGAGAGGTGACCTTTTTGAGGTGTGGCTGAGCAAGGGAGAAGCGTGAGAGATGAATGCAGGAGGATGGGGTGACACGGACCATCTGTTAGTCTGGGCTGTGACCTGCAGGTGCTTGGCCTATGTGTCCATGTGTCTGCGTGAGACCAGGGCAAAGGGCTACACATCCAAACGGATGCAAGAACTCAACTCCACATTCACTCCTGGAGGGACGTTAAACAGCACCATGATATATTCATACAATAGCATAATGAGCATATATGCCAATGATCGGAGAGCTATTTTCGGCCTTCATGATGTGAGACATGGACTTGGAGAATATGGTTTAGCAGACTATTTTTTTATTTTTAGAGCGTACAAACATACTAGCAATGCTGCTAGTATGTTTCAATAGATGTGACCTGTTGACCTGAATCTGGTCAGTACTGTGTACTGTATTTTCTAATTTAACAAGCTTGCTGGGCTTTTGTGTTGTTTGCGTGCGTGCGTGTGTGTGTGTGTGTGTCCACGCGCATATATACATGGGGTACAAGCTTAAAAGGTGGCAGCCTGCAATGTGTGTGTGCAAGTTGCCAATCTGTGTTCTGTTGTATAAGTGACGCTCAACTTCTTCCATGCAGCATTTGCCGAGCTCCAGACGGACATCCACGAGCTAACCCAGGAGCTGGACGGAGCCGGCATCCCCTTCCTGGACTACCGCACCTACGCCATGAGGGTCCTCTTCCCCGGCATCGAAGACCACCCCGTTCTCAAGGAGATGGAGGTACGGGTCAGTAGAGAGCACCCCACACTCAGCCATGTTGACATATAAACACATGCACACACACGCGCACGCACACACACAGGCTAGATGCATGGAAGGTGTTTGCAATAGCTTATGCTTGCGCCTAATGACGCCTGTCTTGCTCAGGATTATTGACAGTGATAATGATTTGTTTGACTGGGTGTTTTTTCAGCGGATATGGTTCCGCTGTTTGGTGCATTGTGGGATACAGGCAAGTAAAGTTTCTTTGAGGGTTCAAGTTGCTGGGGACAAGCCGCTAGACTGTTTTCTCCAGTCTCCAACTTCTCCCAAACTTTTAATGAATCTTCTCTAGTTTATCGCCGTTCCTGTTGGTTTGCTTGCAGCTACCAGTGAATTGAATCAGTGCTACAAGCTAGATTTGTTCTTGAAAGCTCTGTGCACTTCAGAGTACATGGAGGACTTGAGATAGGAAGTGCTATAGGTGAAATCTTGCTAGCTTGCGTAAAGAACTTGTGTTTGTGTGTGTGTGTGTGTGTGTGTGAGTAGGACAGGTTTCAATGGATAAGACTAGTATAACACTTGATAGAAGTGATAGATTGCTTCTACGGGGCAGAACATGTCCACGATGAAGCTCAACTTTATATCACGTTGCTATGGATATGGAGGACTGCACGTGTATTGCAACACCAGCACACATGATGGGCTGTACACCCCTACGCCCGGGGCTCAGGACTAACTTTTTAGTCGGCAGCACTGGTGCTCTTTACTGCACATTTTAGGATGTTAGTTAGTCGCACCGCTAATCGACTCAACGCAGCTCATTCATGTTTTGCAGTGTCTAGGTCACGTCTTTTCAGCAGTGGAGGCAGAAGATGTTGTTGCACCTGGGTGGTGGTCGAGTAGCTCTCGAGATACATTTTCTTAAAGATGAGATTCTAGCCTGGAAGCCCTGTTTTCATAGCCACCCAACTTCATTCCACTCAGGCCGCTTGATATGTGCAGTACACCCCCACCCCCGTACATAGGCGGTGGGCCGTTCTACTGTACATGTTCAGCACACGCTTATGCGCACACAGGTGACTTATTTCGTTGTGTATCTATTGGATTGGTTGTGCTGTGGGCGTACGGCGCTATCAACTGTATTCCAGTGGGATGGCCTATAGCGCAACATTGGATTTTCATTTGTATGGCCCAGGCAATCACTGGCCACAGTAGCGCGCTAGCAGGCAGATCAATTTCTTATTACCGCATGAAGCTTCCCATTCCCGCTTCAAACCGCTGAGCGGACAGCACTCTCCAGTGACCTCTCTCGCTCTCTTTTCTGTTTATCTCTCTCTCTCTCTCTCTCTCTCGCTCTCTTTTCTGTTTATCTCTCTCTCTCTCTCTCTCTCTATCTCGCTCTCTTTACTGTTTATCTCTCTCTCTATACTCTCTCTCTTTCTCTTGCTCTCTTTTCTGTTTCTCTCTCTCTCTCTCTATCTCGCTCTCTTTACTGTTTATCTCTCTCTCTCTCTATACTCTCTCTCTTTCTCTCGCTCTCTTTACTGTTTATCTCTCTGTCTCTATCCTCTCTCTCTCTCTTTCTCTCGCTCTCTTTTCTGTTTATCTCTCTCTCTCTCTATACTCTCTCTCTCTTTCTCTTATCTCTCGCTCTCTCTCTCTCTTCTGTTTGTGTGTCTCTCTTACATGAACTCCCTCTCTTTCTCGACTGCTCTCTGTCCACTGAGATTTGCCAATAGGAAGACTGAAAGCAGTGTGGGGGTCTCTCGAGGGGCTGGGCTGGTGAACAGAGAGAGGACAGCGTAGGGAGCGTAGAGAGACAGCTGATACGCGTCGGCCGCGTCACCGCACGAACGCGACGGGAGCAGCGTGTCTTTTCTGTTAAACGTCCTTTATGCTCGAGGTTCAACTCCAGCTCCACGCTCAATCGTCCATCGCCCCGCCCTGACTTAACCACCCCCGGCTTTCTCTCCCCTTGACCCGCTTCCCTCTCCCCCACCCCGCTAACTCTCTCCCCCTCTCTCCACATAACCTGCTTCTTCTTTCCTTCCCCTCATCCCCGCCTTCTAATCCAACCCGACCCCCGACCTCCGACCCCCTCCAGGTGCAGGCCAACGTGGAGAAGGCGCTAACGCTGTTCGGCCAGCTGCTCACCAAGAAGCACTTCCTGCTGACGTTCATCCGCACGCTAGAGGCGCAGCGCTCCTTCTCCATGCGCGACCGCGGCAACGTGGCGTCCCTCATCATGACGGCGCTGCAGGGCGAGATGGAGTACGCCACGGGCGTCCTCAAGCAGCTGCTGGCCGACCTCATCGACAAGAACCTGGAGAGCAAGAACCACCCTAAGCTGCTGCTCCGGAGGTGAGGAAGGGCGAAGGGGGAGGAATCGGGGGGGATAAGGGGGGTGAATGAGAGAGGGAATTGGGGAGGGAGAGAGGGAGGGAATTAGAGAGGTGCTTTTACTTGTTACTGTTCTGGATAAAACACAACTACTTAAAGGTGTAGTCAGCTATTGCAAGCTAATTGTAAGCTAATACACCTTTTGACAAATTCACCAAATATCTCCTCGCTTTTCGCTAGCTTGCCGTTCCCTGTGCGTGTTGAAAATATTATCCAGTACTTCTACACAGCCCTGGCTCCGTAAATGGTAACATAAACAAAGTGGGGAACACCGCTCATGACAACAAAGCTGCAGCACTACGCCTTGCTTTATTTGAGCTTGAAGTTAGCAAGCATGCTCGAGAGTGACTAACCCTGCTTTTAAGTGTGAGCAGGAAGTTGAAAGTCCATGCTAATGGCACTAGTGTCACGGAGACGACGTGTGTTGGCGTGACAACAACAACAACGCCCCACACACATCGAAACATCCGCATCTCCCGCGTACGTCAATGTAACCTCCGAAATGTGCCCTTCTGCAATAACGACTCAGAGATAAATGATGTCGCGTCGAGGCCTGGGAACGGAACTACGACTTCAGCTTTCAGAGGGTAGTCGCTCTCTCGCCCTGTCGCTGTCAGACAGCATTACACGCCCGAGCAGACACACTCCCAAGAAGGCCTCAAATCTGACACTAGCCGCCCAACACACACACACACACAATGATTTGGAAAAGGCTAAGGGAAGGTATTTACAGGAGGGGGGGGAGGTTACCAGCACACAACGGTGAGATGCACAGCACACCGAGGAGGCCGACAGACGGAGAGAAGGTTAGATGAGTGGAGAGAGGGGAGAGAACGAGCAGGAGGAGAGAAACTGTAAATAGTGCACGGCGCAGGAGCGAGCGGGGGAGGTTCCTCGGGGGAGTGGAGAGATGTTGATTGACAGAGCGAGAGGGCAAAATGTCCAGCGGGAGACATGTACAGGATGTGGACGGATAGAGCAGCAGAACAGATGGAGGGAGAGAATAAATGAGGGGGGAGAGTGGTGCAAGGTAGGAAGGTGCAGTGCGGCGTGGGTGAGAGAGGAGGGAGAGATTATAAAATGGGGTTATTGCAGACAGAGACAGACAGGCAGACCGGGAGCCAGCTGTGTGTTTAAAAGACGACACAATTAGAGAAATGGCCTGTCGCCAAATAAATTGGGATTTATAAAATGATAAAATAAATGTATGTTTTCTTTTCTTCCCGTCTTTCTCCCGCTCTCCTGCTCCTCCTAGGAGAGATATTTAATTAAAAATCTAATCAAATAAATGGCTCAGAGTCGCGTTCCTCTGCAAAGCCTCTTCCAGGCCCCTCGTGGGCAGCGCGGTCACCACACACACGGTCCCTGCTAACTAGCCCGGCCGCGGGCATACTGACAGTAATAAGATGGCGGTTCAGTCTGACAGGTCTGTATTTCAGGCAACAGATAGAGAATTGTAACTTTATTTGAGGGTTACACACAGAGTCAAATTGAGCACGTCTCTGTTTTAATGCAAATTTCCCATTTCCGTTTTGATGTCGTTAATTTAACACTGCTATCTACAACGTTTTGCCTAAATGTCCTTCATTACCATACCTTGTTTGCGGTATGCCGACATGCACATGAACTTACTGATGTACTGGCTACTGCGATCCACGGATCTGTGATCTAATTGGTCACGCAAACAGTTGGCAAACAGTGTGGCAGTGTCATTCAATATTGTGTTTCCTCCTCATACCGTGAGCTTGGTCTGCTTGTGGAGATAGTGCCTCAATGCGCAGGGTGGAGCAAACCTTTTGTATCCTGTTGCAAACCGAGCTCAGACCTCGCAAAGGAGGATCTGCGACGTCCGATGTAACGGTAGATGCTGAGTGATCAGTTAAAGGCAGGGTCAGGTATTCTTGCTAACTTGGAGCTAACAACAAGCCGGTATCGCAGAAATGCATTGTGAAGCAAAGCGTAGTGCTATGGCTTTGTTGATACCGAGCAATCTTCGCCACATTGTTTATGTTCCTACTTAGTGTACAGAGCCCAAACACGCACAAAGAACGGTAAGCTAGCGGAATGCGAGGAGATATTTGTTGAATTTGACAAGAAGTGTACTAGCTGACGTTTAACTTGCAATAGCTGACTTAGCTAAGTTAGGATAGGTTCAGGCCCGTAGACGTACAGTGGTTGCCACTAGTGTGGAGGTACTGAGAGGCATGTGAGAGTCACCTCGCCCACTGTCGTGTCCAAGAGCATGTTTTGTACCCGTGCCCACACCGACCCACCCCCCCCACACACACACCAACTCGTTGGCTCTCATCAGGTATATTTGGTATATTCTGCTGACAGCCAGGAGGGGGTCGGAGAATCGCCACGTTCACACTGCACTCTCCAGTCAGCCAGCAGAGCAATTCGCACTGTGCTATCATGCTACTGGCCTTTCGCTGGATCCGCTGGCCTACATACCTCTCTCCTGCTTGCCTTTTTTCCCTTTACGTCAGTCGTTCCTCGCCTCATGAAAAGGAATTCACGTACAGTACAAGAGAGCTTCCTCCTCTGAGGGCTCTAGAACCTTATTTCATCTGCGGACATTAAGTTAAACTATTCACAGATTAGAGGCGAGGATATTCTTAAGCACTACAGTGTGGAAGTCGTTGCGACGCGGAGACAGGCACGCAGGAACCTTCCGGAAAACTACATTGCTTCTCCCTTTCATTAAAAAGTGCAATGCGTGCGACCGGTTTCTTCCAAACACAGATGTTAACAGATGGTTGGAGTCCAGCAGGTAGAATAAAGGATATGGAGATGGGAGGAGAGGCGGACAGCCCTCTTATTTTATCTCCCACCCTGTTTACCGCAAATACCTTTGGCAATGATCTTCAATATACTGTAGCTGTTTAACAAATTAAACTCGATGCGTCCATTAATTACTAAGTCTTTTTTAATTGCTCTGTTTTCTCTCGCGGGGCGCGCGTGTAAGTGCGCGTCCTCCGCGCGCGAGCGTGCACACGCCAAGGTTCCCCTTGTTACGCGCCATGTCCGTGATTAACAGGAGAAGTTGGCAAATTGTACTAATTTGCTGGATTGTTCGCCTGTAGGACAAAATAAAGGAACAAGATTCAAAATGCCTAGTTATTATTTGTCTACCAGTTTGGGGGAGGAAGAAGGAATAGCACAGTTATAAGCACAGTTATAAGCACAGTTGTTTGAAAGCTATGCAAGCACGTTTGGTTTTGATGTAACCCCTCCCTTACAAACACACACAAACACTCTGTAACACATCCGCCCATCCAGTGATGAGTGGGTTTAATCCCACACAGATTGTAGCTCAGGGTGTTGTTTGGCTTAGCCTGTTGCGACCAGAAGAATGTCTTGGTCTGGTGCTTTGTGTTAGCGGGGGTTTGGTAGTGAATTGGGGTATTAAGCGATCCTCATCTTTGTTTCTCCATTACTTCTTTTACCTCCTCTTTAACTCCTCTCCTTCTCCTCTTTCACATCTCCCTCTTTCTCAGGACGGAGTCGGTAGCTGAGAAGATGCTCACAAACTGGTTCACGTTCCTGCTTTACAAGTTCCTTAAGGTAAGCCTGGCTCACACACACACACACACACAATACACACAAATATTATTTGTGTCTGGATTACAAAAAAGGCCTTACTAACACAGAGACACAATCATATGGTGGTGAATTCCCCTCTCTCCGAGCTGCAGTGCATGTTATGGTGCACGTGCACACGTGCACAAATGGTGTACGGCTTTAGAAGATGTGTTCATGTTGCCCGTCACACTAACCTGTCATCTCAAGGTTTGGTGACGCTGAAACAACGCTGTCCATCATGTCTGTTTCTCTGTTCCTGGTTTATACATCTCTCATCTGTGTCCTCTCTCTCTCTCTCTCTCTCTCTCATATATTTCCCCTCCCTGTGCTCCTCTGCTCGTTCCTCTATTTAGACGCCCTCTCCCTCTTTTTCTCTCTGCCTCCCTTTCTCTCTCTCCCTCCCTCTCTCTTTCTCCCTTTCTCCTTCTCTATCTCCTTCTCCCTCCCACTCTCTCCCTATTCATCTCTCTCTCTCTCTCTCTCTCTCTCTCTCTCTCTCTCTCTCTCTCTC
>JAODVN010000020.1:1666544-1680441 GCA_025434125.1 Chologaster cornuta
CAAGCAGTAGTCTTCCCTAGTAAATGGGATCATTTTCAATGGTATGAGCAACCAAGACATTCCTCAAAGGTTAATGTGGGCCATAAAATCCTCTATTTATGGTTGTTTGAACTCGTGGAGAAGATGATATATGGATTACTCACAGTCACTTTTCTGCACTCCTTAATGGGCACAGCGGGTTAAAAGTCTTTTGACATGTATTCTTTTTCCAGGTGTGAGGCAAAGCGTGGCATCGCTGGTCCGCGGTCGGCTGGGAAGCTCTGCGGAGCTCGGCTGCAGCCTGAGCCCTTCTGCTCCGGGACGCACCGCCCCAAACCTCTTCCCCCTGCATGTGGTGGAGTGGGTGCGCCTCGGTTACAATGTTCCCATCCTCATCAAATTTGGAGTTTACGCTCCTCGTGTTCATCCACACTACAAGGGTAAGACCCACTTACATGCGCTCACATGCTGCTCGTCCAGAAGTGCTAATGAAAGGCTCATGAAGCCATCGGATGGAGGAAACTGCATGAGCAACTTGCATGATGCACAGGAGGCAGCTCTGCAAAGAGTATGTTGAGTTAACCTCGATGTGCGTTTGTTGGTTTTTGAAAGGAATGCATAGAGGAAACTGCGCAAGACAATCAAAATGATTATGGCCTGATTGATTTCTAGCAGCGAGAGGCATGTGTATGTCAACTTCAAACAATTGTCCCTCATTTTCTCCATATAAGTCCATAGCTCCAAGGTAACAGCTGTGTTGTTTGGATACTGCTAGGCAAATGGGGTTACGTTGGTATTTATTAAGGCTTGGGGGGTCTGGTTTTAACAATACCCCAGATAGGTAATCCACCCAAACTACCAGCCCTGTAATTACTGTGCCTGTCAGAGTCTGCCTCGGCACACTGCACCGGTAATGCAGGGGAGAGGGGAAGGGCGAGAAAGGATGCATTTTAATGGCGGGAGTTTAGGGGGTGGGGTGGTTTGGGAAGAGCAGGGGGTTACCGGTGCTCTGTGTGTGTGTGTGTGTGTGTGGGGGGGGGGGGGGGTTCAAGACAGTGAGGTTAAGGCTTGGCTTAGGTGGGGGCTGGTGCTGCGATGACAGTTTTTTATTGGTATTCTGAGGAGTGACCCACTAAAAGTGAGATTGTTTTGCTGTAAGGATGATGGATGGATGGAATAATAGAGGTTTCTTGCTAGAGCGCTATAATCCTGTCATTGTTTACCAGGGGACAAAAGACAAAGAGGCCTATCACAGCCACCCTTTGCTTTGCCAAAGCCAAAAAACCACTACGAGAACATCCAAAATCCCATACCCTCTCGTCTGGGTCACTGAAACATGCATTGGCCCTTAAACCCTCATCTCAGATTGAGAGCAAATGCAGCCAGATCCTCAGGAGACCAGGGCTAAGAAAATGAACAGAAAGGCATTGACCAATTCAGCATTCAGTACACTACATCCTTAGGGACCTGGTGTAAATCCACTAATAGATGCCCAAACCACGCTACTAGAATATTTACCATGTCATTCATCTAATGCACCGCCAGCCACAATGAAGGCTAACAACATTTTATAGCTAGGTTTTATACAAGCTGTTTTGATGCTTTAACAGTCATATATTTATCCCTTGTACAGTATACAGTATTCGTCTGGGGTGGGCATTACCCTTGTCTGCCTACAATCATCGTAACCCCCCCTCCCATTTCCCTCCCCACTGCAGGCAGGCAGATGGCAGCATGTGAAGCGTGTTATCACACTGTGTCTAATGTATTCCACCCTCAAATTAAAATGTTGGGGGATTGAAGCACAACACGCTGCAGTAGGCAACCGTTTCCTGATCTTTGTCCTGGCTCGCCTGAGATCAGGGACAAAAGAGCATCCGTTTTTTTATTTATGAAGTAATGCTGTTTTTCCAGATCACAGTTCTAGATGGTTATACTGTACCCATGGTGAAAACCTAAACATGTGCAACAACAACAACAACAAAAAACTTTAATTAATATATGTATCATGCAAACCTGCTAGCTAGCTAGCTATCAGTTTACTTTACAGTACTGATTAAAAGTATTAATTAAAAGATAATACATTGATTGGTTTCAGAGTGCAGGATGGGCTTTGTATTTGAATATTTGCTTTTCCTTGAAAGTTTGACAGACACTGTTACCTAACAACAATTTGTTTTGTATACAGTATGTCAATCTGTAAATAGTTTTTTCATACAAACTATACATTACAAATTTGCATACAACTACATGTATTTCCCTGTCATTCTCTGCTTGCAAATATGTATGACATGGTTTAACCTTCATACTTTTTGCTTTGATTTTGAGATGCATTTTCTACAATTAGGAAAGCACATATAGGCAATGCTTAAACAACCTTGTTTCTCATCTCACCTGGATGTTTTCTCCTAGTGTCCTAGACGTTTGTAGTCAAAAACAAACCCAAATAACCCGTAACAATCAATATGCTGCTTTTTACCTGCTGGTATAGACTTGTTTAGGCCCATGATTCTACAGGCCCATTTTAGACTCATATAGTCACATGAAGTAATCAGAGTGGGTTTTATCTTGCATGAAGGAATTCATGCTCCATTTAACATCCATGTTTTGATACAATATCAGGTGTATTTGAGGTGGCACTCGGTGCGTGAAGAGTGTTTGCTCGGTCTGATCAGCCGCACTCTGCCCTGATGTTGACCCCACTAAACAGTGGCATGTCTAAGCCTGCCCAGTAGCTTAGAATCCAAGCCACATCCGTCTTCAGTTGTCTCCGTTTCACAACCAGCATGACCTGCAGGGCTGCACATCAGTCAACTTACAACAAAGAGAGATCAGCCAAGATGCTCTGACTGACGTGTATCATTGTGTTGGGCGAGAAGTGTTAAAGCCTCGCGGTGTCAAGACTGCTTACTGTGGAAAAAGGGAGATCAAATGTCCCTTCTTGCTGAAGTAAATCGATTTAGACTGGGTGTGTGTGTGTGTGTGTGTGTGTGTGTGTGTGTGTGTGGACCCCCAGTCTCGTCACCGTGGGTTCTGTTGCTCTACCCATGTAAACACTGGAGGAGTCACAGCCTGTGTTTACTGTGTGCACACACACATGCACAAACACACACACATACCTTGGGTGTGCCACACATGCAGTACACATACTGCGAACACAATATTGCGTAACACAACTAACCCTAACCATGCAAACAATCTGTTTGGCAACACTGAAAACAGACAGACCTATACAAAAGATGGCACCTGAAACTGATCCCATTCATCGTTTTACCTTCAACCTGTTTTTCTGCAACTCGGCCAGATAGAAATTTGGCAAAGAGTGACACAATTAGAAGAATGAATGGCTCATGTTCTCCTGCCCAGAGCGACTGGTCATTATGAAAGAAATATTTTGTGGACTAAAGGAACAGACAAGGACAATATCAGTCCCAGTTGATCTTTTTGGAATGAGATTAACGTTGGTGATTGCAGACATGGCTGTAATACTTTATATTCGGAATACCACAATCCAATGTCAGGTGCCAATTATGCACCTGCTTCCCCTGTGTAGAAAATGGATCCAATGAGTCACCATGTTCTGTCACTCGGAACCCAACGTGACACATGAGATATTTGAGCCACAAGCCAGTATTGATCCCAGATGAAGTCAAGGATCTCAGTGAAAACGCATGGGTGGACCATTAAGCTCTCTGTAACATTTACCAGTTACTTTTGCGGCCAACTAGTCCAGCCAGCTGCTTGCGCTTGCTAGTGTAGGGGTTAACATATAGCCGGACACAGTGAGAGGGACGGAGCTAACTAATCTGTCGCGTGACAAAGAGCTATTCATAAGAGGGTTAAACTGATTAGGGAGACGGGGGGATTGAAGAGAGAAATTTTCGGGCGAGGACGGGGTGGGCTGTCAGGAGTGGGGGTTTGGCCCCAGACATGATTGTATTCAAATCAAAACACATCCCACAATGCAATTCTGCCCGCTTCTCTTGTGCACATATCAATGGACAAAGAACAACAGGGCTGATGCCTCTCCAAACACAATTTGTGTTTCTCGATAGTTACTGAAACATAGAAAATCTGCATCAATGGTACAAATCATGTCCGTCCTTATTTCCTTTGAACAATAGATGAATTTCACACTGCTATCTTTGTGAGGACCTGTATACACGAGACTGCACGGAGCTGAAATGAAAACACAAAATGCTCCATGACAGCGCCATATCGCTGTGGGCAGCGGAAGTGATTGAAGTGAAGGAGATTCAGTGATGTTCCATGATCCATCGTCTACATGTTAAAACAACCTGTTGGAGAAACCACAATACTAGCATTGTGGTCCGGCTCTCCTGCTCTTAGCTAAGCTGATGTCTAGTATGCCACCCATGGAGAAAAGCCCCTGCTATGGAGAGGGTGTGTGTTTGTTTGATGGGGCACACATCACCAATGTTCCACCCTTGGTTGCACCTATGTGGCAGGAAATGGCTTGTTTAATAAGGCTAGCTTGGAGCTGTCATTTGATAGCTGCCGGAGGAGAACAGGGAGGAGAGGAGACACACGAAAGGAGCAGCAGCTATTGTTTCAACCTCTGCGGTCTACCGTAGCCTCTAATGGCGAGGGGTCTCTCAAAGCACTCACCAACATTGTGCTAACGCAGACGGAAGGCTAGTGATGAATGTGTCTGCTTGAGGGTTACGGCTCTCTAAGGTCAGATGGGTCACCGTCTCATTGGCCGTGGCCATTGGGTTATTGATTCAAACACTCAGGGGGTAACCTTTCTTTAACCTCTCATTGAATCCCTTATGGAATGATACCACTTTTAGTTTTACTGAGTGACTTAGGTTTTTTTGCATTTCTGGTGATCCTCATTTATATAGTTCCCAAATCTATTTCTATGATGAAAACACACACAAGATCAGTTTGTTCTGATAAAAATTATATGCAGCATTTCAAAGTGACTTAAGGTTAAATATAGTAAATGTGACTTCACGTAAGACCCCAAAGAGTTAACAATAAGATACATTTCTGCTGCAAGTTCAAACGAGTGATTACTGTAGGAATCTATTACTGTAGGAAATGCATTGATGATCTATACATTTAACTTGATACTGTGCATCAGGTGTAATCAGTCAATCTGAACATGTTGCTTTTCATCCTGTGCGCCATCTTTCGACTGTGCTCCTGTCAAAGTACCTTTTATAGGGTTCAGCAGCCCACATACACAGATATGAAATGTTAATGTTAATTCAACACCATTTATCACCAAACACCAGAGCTCTTAATCTGACCAACTGTCATTTATTTATTTTGACTTCTGCTTCTAATTATACTGGAGCTTGATGCACCCAAGCCATTATTTCAATAAGTCTAAACATCAATTTTGTTAGTTTTCTTCCTATTTTTTCCCTGTTTGGCCTTGTTTCTACAGCAACTAAATTCAAATCTAAACAGCCCCCCCCCCCCCCCCAGTCTCGTCACCATGGTAACCAGAGAGAATGAGTGCGGGGTACAGAGACGGACAGGGGGAGGCTAGAATTCCCCTGTGGAGAGTGGGTGGGGCACCCAGCAATGTGTAAACATCCACGTGCTTCTGGAAAACACATGACCAATGTGTTGGTTTAATTAGCTGTTAGTTTCCATAGTGTTAATATGAAGATAATGTTTAGTCACATGGGGATTATTGTGTGGAGATTGTGCACGGTATTGCACATCAAAGAGTTTTTCTTCTGTGCCTGAAACGTTGTTTGACTGAAGCAGACTGCATAAGACCTGTTAAGCTGTGGGAGGCTGTTGTATACTGTATACTTCCCCACACCTTTTATCATCTGCTTTTCCACGTTTCCTCTGAGAGCCCTGCCCTGTTGCTGAGAGGACACTGACCTGGAAAGAGAGGCCCTGTTTCATGAGAACTTTTCACTGAGGACCTCCCCCTTAATGACTTGCTCTGTCTTTAAGGCGGTCAGTCAATCATTAGACCCAACTATAATAAGCACAGCAACTGCCACAGCCAGGAATGTAGGGTTAATTGTTGGCCATTGTTGGCAGTTTGTTTTGTGCTTTTTCACTTAGTCTTGGGACTATGTATTTAGTAGCCTAAAGCGCCTTGTACACTTCCCAGGCTTTTGTCCAGTAGTTGCTGTATAAAGATAGCAGGGCAGTTGACTTGGCTACGGTACTGTGTTTCTTGTGATATTGCTGCAGCATCATTTCAACTTTGGAGAACATTCAATAAATCTCTGAACTCCTGGGATATGACTGCAGGTGCTGATCTTCAAGACATGCAAAGAAAATATTTAAAAACAGAGCATACATTGTCTGTCTGTCTGTCTACCATTTACTTTTTGCTGTGAATGAATCTAGAAACACACTTTATTACCTTTGGGCAGAAACATGAAACCTTGGATTCCAATATGAAACAACCTGGATAAATATGTAATGTTTGTGTATGCCATTTTACTTAATTGCGGCCCCTTTCGTTAGTAATATGATATATATTTGATGTCATATTCCCTGTAAATTTAAATTATATGTGAGACACTAGACTAGCATAAACATATAGGCCACTATTAGTGTACTAGACACGTGATGTTTATAATAATCTCTAATCAGAAGAACCTACAAATTGAAAGTTACTTTCACAAATGTATTTTTCATATGTGATGAAAACGTAGAGGCTGATAATTTCTTAACGGCTAGGCTACTTGTTTTCTTTTGAAAGTTTTACTAGGGCCTGGTATGAGCAACGGGAATCCTCCTATCTTTTATAACCCCCTCAAAAAGGCGTTCATTGAGAGGCAGAATAAAAGGAGAGGGGTGGCTCGGCGAGGGTAACTCCAGCCTGAACACCGGGCTGTAGTCACCAGGCAACCAGTGGATCAGGTTTCAAAGGCTGACATGGAGTTGTAAGAAGTAGAAGCGGGTGAGAAAGGGTGGAGAATGTGTGTGTGATTGCGTGCGCGCTTGCGTGCGTGTGTGTGCATGCGTGCATGTGTGGAGAGCTCACACATGCGCGCATCACCGGCCTTGCTCTGTTGAGCTTGTCTCTGCCAAATGTCTCGGTAAACAAAGACAGGTGGCTCTTGTGACGCGTGTCACTTGAAGTCCATCCTCTGAAAAGTCACAGTAAATATGATGGTGTTTTTACATGACAATACTCGCATGGTATTCAGGTGATTCCTCACAGTTGTCTCCAGGCTTTTCAGTAGCTCTGCTTCTCTCTCTTCTCAGTAATTAACACACAGCTTGTAATGATAGGGTATTTTCTCCGACTGTAATTTTGCAAATGGTTCATGCATGCACCCATCTACGGCCACTTGTCTTTCCATCTTGTTATTCCATCTTCTTAACGGCATACATGCTACATTACTGTAAAGCTCTACAGACAGATATTTTTTCATTAATATAATGTAGGGAGAAGTCTATTACTGCTGGTTTCGTGCTGTTAAAAGCAGACATATTGTTTTCCATAAGGCTTTAAGTACAGTTGTAGCTACACATGGTGGGACCATGGCTCCTAACATTAAGCCCTGCAGTCAGTATCCTTTCAACTGCTGTAGGTGGATCTGTGTGTATTGTAATAGCATCAAGTCAATGAGTGTTAACACTGACTGTGGCCTTTGTGACACGTTCTGTCTGGCTGTGTGTCCACTGACCCTGGAGGTCTCTATCTATCTGTCTGTCTGTCTGTCTGTCATAAATGGCATGACATGGCATGAATGTTACGATGAACGATATTGCCAAATCATTTTACAACATAATAATGATTACAATAGAATAAGGATTATACAGTTGCAAAAATCACAAAGAAATACCAAATAGATATATAATGGGGAGACATTAAATACATCAATATCACAATAGGGTAGAATTTCAGTAATAACAGTAATTAAATGTAAAGAAACACTGACTGATCTATCTCACAGTAAACTCACAGTTGGTCCATTGTGTTGTTATTGTTAACATTGAGCCATCAGCTGAGAGCAGTGTGCTCAGTGTCACAGCACGTACAGTAGCTAAAATCACAAAGAAATAACACATATTTAATATAAAAGATACAAATTTACTATTTAAACCTCCAATATTGCATTAGGGTACACTGACTGATTTACTGTAATTGTTCAATCATCTTGAAAGAAGTAATAAATGAATGAATTAATGATATAAATAAAATAAAAGCTCTCTCTCTCTCCCTCTGCCGTCCCCCACCATCACAGGCCGTGTGTCTCTGACCCAGGGTGCCTCCCTGAGGGTGGACCAGCTGACCCTGGAGGACGAGGGCTGGTTTGAGTGTCGCATCCTGATCCTGGACAGCAAGGCTGACGAGTTCCGCAATGGCACTTGGACCTTCCTCTCCATCACAGGTGCTGCCCACTGGGTTTCCTTGGGCTCTGGGGGTGTGGCAGCGCTTCGCTTGCCGGTGAAAAGCTGCCGATGTACGACCGTGTTTACAGCAGTCTCAGTGTGGTGCCACTGTTATCAGTGGAGTCACTGGCACCGCGCCCGGAGCATGCTCTCTGCTGGCTGATTCAGTGTGGCAGTCTGTTGTGGGAGCTACAGGAAGCATAGGACACACACAGCCTTTATTTAGCTTGGCCCGTGTACTGTAAGCTAAAGATTAAAGTTAAATACTTAAACCAGACACTGCTAACCCTTCAATCTGCTACCAAGCTTCGCGCTTTTTGTACATGCAGTATACTGTAATTGCTTTTTTTATACCTCTCTCTCTCTCTCTCTCTCTCTCTCTCTTATTTATGCTGACACACACACACATATATTATGGAGGGGAGTGGGTGTGGAGGGGGGTATGAGGAGAACAAACAAACCAAAAACAAATCACAGTAAAACCGCAGTTCACTCGCTCCACATGTAGCTTTGAATGCTGAGATTACGATGGGACAGGAAACCAACGCAGCGAGAAGGCTTCGGCACTTCCCAGTCCCCCGTTGACATTTTAGGAATGATAAAAGTTCCGCCTTGCCTGGAGCTACAGCCTTACTGGAGCCGCCTGGGTCTGAGGGAGATTGCCATTGCTCATTATAGCAATTATTTTACTCCAATTTAACCCCTGCCTCAATGCCCTGGACGTCAAGTAAAAGCCTTTAAAACGGCCGTGGAGTGGTCTGTAATTTGCCCATATCTGATCCCTATTTTGTGGTTAAGTATTCTGTGTGACAGCAATTGTGATGAACATTTATATACATTTTTAAATTGTTTCTTCATGCCCTTGAGGAATGTCAAGTGTCTATATGTACCACTCGACTGTTAGGCTTTAGATATGGTTCCACCTGGTGCATTTGGCCAATACTTTTTAAATGCGAATAATATGCCAATCAATATTCTTTACAATAATCGTACTATTTTGAATTATTCACGATGATGATTTGCGCTTGAGCGCTTATGGCGCTAACAAAATCTGGTAAATTATTTCAAAGCAATGGCCAGCAGCTGTAGAAATAGTCTACATTCAATGTTTTTTTCTTATTTTTTTTCTAGTTAAATTGCATGCGACAAGCCTTAATCCAAGTAGTAAATCACTACTTTTTAAGCGCGTCCTCTCCTCAGCACCATTTAAAGGTATCGGCTATAAACAAGCCAGAAATAATGAACAACAACAACTAGCATTATATGACTATAATGAACTATTTGGACTTACTAATTGTGGTTGTTTGTATTTCCTTTAAACTAATGCATGCTTGTTTAATTTGAGACAATTAAAAAAAATAAAAATACAGTGTAGACTACTGATTTAAATATAAGTATATAGATCAATAAAGATCAATGAATCTCTGCATCCTTTAATTGGTTTCCTAAAATGAAGCCTTTCTTAGAAAATAGAAAATATTTAAAGATATAGGACCCGGAATCAATGTAACATATTCAACACAATTATCCCTGTTTTTCTGATAATGGCAATTACATAATTATCCAGTTAAGCTTGATGCACCATGGTATTCTGTCAGTCAAAACGAACAACCGCTTAATGAAAAAGAATAAACAATTTATTGTTAATTTATGTCACAAATATATTCATAATATAAATGAGAATATTCTTCAAATATACATTATTTTTACAGTACACAAATCCCTTCCGAAGGGAATCAATCCAACAACAGACAGTGCTGTTATGATAAAATGCTGTGGTTCTCTAATTGAGCAAAGAGCAATCAATGACACTGGAGTCCGCGTAAACGCTAACGCATTTATATTAATGCAAAATGCAAGTTCGTCACGCAGCAACAGCCAACATCATTGATGATGGCCCATCTGGGGTGCTTATTTCTGTTGGTGCTAAACTTGAAATTGTGCGCAATAGTGTCGTTTGGTATTCGTCTGTTTTATAGCCCTTTAACATTGCTGTAGTCTAAACCAGCCTAGCACCACGGCAAATATAGCGGGATATCTTTGACACTTTGTGCATTGGCAAAATAGCCTTCTAAGATGTCCATACTTGACCATCCGACCGTGATATGTCTTCACCACTCTGAACTTACTGGCGTTGTCAATAGAAGTGGATGAACTTCAGAGTCAGCTTGGCAGCAGCGTGGGGTCTCTATCGGTTTTCTCTCAGGCAAGGTGATACATGCTGTATCCGACGTGCGCGGCGTACAGTCCAACTGGGGAAACTGGCAAAGAGTGCCTCTGGAAAGGGTGTGATGCGCCGTAGGACGCAGGCACATGCGCGCCGAGAGGAAAGGAAATTCCGAATGCTGGGGGAAGCATGGGTTTGGCTGCCATTTTCAGTTTTTCTAGTTCTGCCTCCTGGAGCCGCTTAGCTTTGGCTCTCCTGTTCTGAAACCAGATTTTAACCTGCGTTTCCGTCAGGTTGAGCGAGCTGGAGAACTCTGCGCGCTCGGCGATGGAGAGGTACTGCTTCTGTCGGAACTTCCTCTCCAGGGCCAGAAGCTGTGAGGTGGTGAACGGAGTTCTGGGCTTTCTGTTAGTCTTGTGTTTTCTCAGCGGACAGGCAGGCGGACTCAACCGTCCTGAAAAACAACAGACGTTTTAGAGCCCAACTCTTTAGACAGGCATCTAACGCACACTCGCACTAAACACAGCCTACATTATATAGCCTACATACACGTTTATTACTTTAAGGTGTTGTTTAGGCATTGACACAAATACTATAAGATACTTACTTGGGGATGTGGGTGAAAAACGCGGAGTCTGTATCCACGAACTGATGTCTTTACTGTCCGGGCTTTCGGGTTTGATCAACATGTCCTCTTGCATGTTCATTATATCGCCCACTGAAAACGAAGTACCCATGGTTATAGAGGGAACTGAGGTATCCAAGTTGGACAGCGATCCCATCCTTGTGCCCAGAACTTGAGACGTTCCCGCAACCAAGTTATCTGTAGATGACAAGTCCCTGCTCGGTTTCCTATCAGCCATTAGCGCCTCCACGCTAAAGGGCAGAATAGCAACTTTAGGTTTCCCTGTTTCCTCCGAACTATTCAGGTTGGTCTGCATCTCGGTTCTGCCGACGAGAACCGATCGTGAGGGAATATCTTCAGTTTTCAAACCAACGGTTAAAGCTGACATGGCGATAGTTGGGGCCATACAGGTCCGACGGGTATTTGTGGGTACAACAACACTCGTAAGTAGCCTACGCTATCTCGTGTAGAAGTTCAGAAAACAGTGGAGCGAAGCTTCTAATGCGACGGTATCCTCATGTTTAGGTGACCAAAGTGGCGTACAATACTATAAGGCAGGCGTGGATAACGCGATGGCCAATCAGCGATGAGGTGGGTAGGCCGAAGAGAATACCGACCAGTAACATGTAAGCTCTCGGTGTGGGAAAGAAACATACACAACAAAATGTAATTTACAATCGATTCAATATAAACATATAACATTTCATTAACTTGATCTCCTATGGAAAAAAAGAGAGAAAAGAAACACCCAAAATATTACATTTTGTTACAGCCCATGCATGCATACAACATAACCGGCTGATGATAATAAATGTGTCTATTACTGTTTTGTGATATGTCTATTTTGCCTCTATACGCTTTTTTGTTATTTTTACTCCATCATGAAGCATACTTTACATCATTTTTGATCACATCATACCTTCAGAAGGCATATGCCTTTTATTTGATCCTAGGTTCATTTTTCTATGGTTGCCATTTGGCTATTCAAAACTGACACATTGTTAGGGTACTTTATGAGATTATCGAAATTGTAAGGGATATATTGCACAACAGTTAGCTATCTTCCTTTATTTGATGGGCATCCTGCAGTGGGTTGTTTATTGATGGCTGCGGGCTATAATCAGATTGAAACACACAAGCCTTCGCAGTCATTTAGGGGGTAATTATTGGGCTTGGGGGAGGGATCATGGGATTTTTCTCCTTTGACTACATCTATTAAAGTCAAAAATGATGTGGAGTCAAGGGGGAAGGAATTATGCATGGAGCCAGCGAGAGATTTTAGGACTGTCATTGATTTACCTGCATGGCTTCTACAAGTGCTCTTTAATATTTCCTTCAATGTTTTTGATTACATGCCAGAAAAGTATATATTTACATTTATAATGGCATTCAGACGTAGGCCTACAAAAAAATACATATTCAATTCCTTTTAAGTAAAAATGTAGATTTTGTTTTTAAAGTTGGCAAGCATGACTCTCCCCCCCCCCCCCCTCACACACCCAAACACAAATCTATATTGGAAATGTTACCTTTCTGTGGCGTGGTCCGTTCTCAGGGTAAGCGTCTGCATTGCTAATTGCTGAGCATAAACAATCTGTCACGATTTGTCAGTCTCTCTAATAGGCAGACAAGTTATGTTGTTTTTAGGCGCCAGCAGCGGCGTGATCAAAGCGCTCAACTTTGGGCAGACTATTGAAGAACGAAAACCCGCTTCAAGAGGGCTGCCCGCCTCCTCCTCGCCCTAGCCCTAGGACATTAGGCTATTCAGTCTGAAAAAGTTGCTTTCTCAGCCGATCGCATGCCTTTTCCAACTATTCAAATGAGTGCTGGTAATAGTAGGCTATATTCAGAAGAAAAGGTCAGCGCTTCCCACAAGTTGTTTTCAGAGAGTCCCTAATGCCGAAAAGGATTATTTGGAGATTCTTGCTGCATAGGCTGAGTGGTGATTTAATATGAACACGTCTCGATACATCATTCTTCAACTGTAATCTACAGTCTCCAGTGTGTCATAGTAATTTAGGAAATTCTATAGGCTAGTTGTAAAATATGGAATTTACCGTCGCGCCAGTATTTTGTGCGCAAAATATATCTGCACATTGTTCAGGGTTTTGTTTATTTTCTGTTGATAAATTGGTAAAATTACACGCCAGACGTATACAATGAAGAATTTCCTTGGGTCTGCATATACAGCGTCGAGGGGTGTGTCGCGTCTGAATCACAGTATTTGGATAAAAGCCCATGACTGTGTTCTCTCTGCTCTTCCCTTTGATGTCGTTGCGCAGTGCAGGGCGCTCCCATGTTTGTTTGAAGTTGCGTCCGCTCCGCTTGAGGCTGAGCGCATATATAGCTTGCTCATTTTGCAACATGAACTCGTAAAACGAGCGTGCATAAACACAAATAAATACGTACACACATGAATTGCATTACTGTGCCTGCCCAAGCCACTATACAGGTTCTCCAACTTATCTTTATAACATGTTTAACCTTGTATCGTGGAAAAGGAAAGATTCATTGATGTAAATTCCCCCTGGAAGTGCGCCTAGAGGGCCATTTCATTATCTGTTTGTGCATTTATTTGCCTTGTGAACAGAAGGATAGTAGTGCTGGAAAACAATGTTGGTGGCAATTAGCATCCAAAACACTGGCCTTTGAGAGGATTGATGTGCCATGGAGAAGAAGATTACCATACCGTTTCATTTAAATCCCGAGGCAACAAATGAGGGTTGAGATACAAAACAACTGTAAGCCTCATCGGGCCTTTGTTTAACTTTATA
>JAODVN010000020.1:1725700-1736191 GCA_025434125.1 Chologaster cornuta
AAAGATGCAGGCTAATAAAAAAGTTTGTATTTATCAATACAATTGGACTGCACAAGTGAGCTAGACAGCTTTTGTCAAGTCACTTGTCAATACATTCATATTCATGATTATCACGATAATGGACATTAACCATGATACGATTATAGTCAGTATACTGATCACGATTAACGATAATGTTGTATATCGCCCCATTCCTAGTCATGTGGCATGACGGATGATACACTCTTCCACTTCCAAATGTTTCTACTAACATAGACAAATGCATTGATGGATATCTTTTTATCAAAGAGTTTTCGTAAATATTACCGAATTTGATTCTAAGGTTTAAAATAAGTTTGCAAGGGCGTTTGTTATGAGGTGGGGGTATGTATCTGACCTTTGAGATCTTTGGGATCTTGGTGGGGTCGATGGTCCTGCTGTTCTTGGTCATAGGTACCGTGTTCCAGCTCTCCTCTCTTTTCTCCTCTCTCTGCACACGCTGCTCTCGCGGTTCTGCTCGGCCACACACACACACACACACACACAGAAAACAATGTGTGTCCATTCATGCCTATTACGGCACACATGCATTTTCATGGAGATGGGTTCACAGCCTGGCATTCTTCTTTAACCTCTCAGCCTCCGGTATGTGATGAAATATTATAGGTCAGACAGCAGATGGGGTGGGAGGAGGGCAGCTCTCTCTCCGCTCCAGGACACAATAGTGTCTCTGCAGGCAATGGGGGGGAGCACGCCTGTCTTCCTGCCTACTGCCTGAGTAATGGTATCTGTGAGCCGTAAAGAGGCCTGCGGGCCTGACCTGGCCGTCTCTTGCTGTCCTTGGAGAGGAGCTGCTGGTGCACCTTTCTCTGCTCCTCCTGCTCCTCGATCTTTGCCTCCTTATGGATCTGCTCAATGGTCTTGGGCCCTTGGTCAGCTCTCCTGGAAACCCAGTTGTGCTGTAGAAGTGTCACAAGGAGCAACAGCCCGGTTAAGTGTGCGTTAAGCGAATACTTTTTTTTTTTTTTTTTTAAAGGAAAACGCTGGAGATTGGAAAGTTGATTTTTGAAACAGTCAAAACAAAAAAACACCTCTCCCTTCACCAGAGAGAATATCAGAATGCATATAAATGTATTTGTGCTGATAATAATCCTGCCAACACTCACCAATCTCAGGTCTATCACGTCTTGGACCATGAACCGTATACGCGATGACGTCTTGCGCTCCTTCACGATTTTTTCCATCTGAGTAAAATATTGGTCCATGCGAGGCTGGAAGGAGCGAGAGAGAGAGAGAAAGAGAGAGAGAGAGAGAGAGAGAGAGAGAGAGATTCTTGTTTGCCAATTTGCTCTTTCACGAAAATTTCAGTTTTCTCATTTTGACTCTAGACCGGACCCTGAGTCTTAGAACAATACATTCTGGAAACCAATCAAAAATTGTACAAGCCCCTAAAAAAGGGACACAATGAAATAGTGTAGTGTCCCATCAATCGTATAGGTCACTTCAGAACAGGCCTACATACGACACAGACCAAACCATGAACTTCCATTAATGTTTAGTACTGTAGGTTTGCATGAGGTGTACTCTATGTATTAATGCAAGTAAGTGGCAGCGATACATTTCAGTTGCAGAAATAAAACTGACTAGGAACCATTCAGAATTTTCTGCACATTTTAGCTGGACAAGAGGACAAATCCCCAAGTACTCAATATGAAATGCAGGTGGTCAGAGGGCTTTCTTCTGCCAGGTGCTTATTAAACTCTGTTGTGCAACACATGCCAGCACAGCACAGGGTACAGAAAGACCCTCCAACCATCTGGACCGCCAACTAGGTCCATCTGGGCCCTATTGATGTTTACAAGGAAGATCAGGCCACCGTTTCCTCATAACTTATAGATGCACATCGTATCCCCTGGAATACATTATAACCTAGTTCCTGCTGGCGTGTCAATCAAGACTGTGTTATGCAGTGTCCCCAGACCGGTTTGTTTGAAAAACAACTCTATAAATAATACCACAATATGGGGAATATTAAATCATTTGCTGCACTTTCCCCACTGTGTCAGTTACTCAGATTTAGATTCCACATTTGCTAAATGAACATAACCGGTTCCATTATCAAAGTATAGAATCACATATCAGTACACAAACCAGTACTCTAATGTTTGCAGCCATGACTAATTTGGCTCTAAATAAACCCCCCCCATAGTTTAAGCTATGCAGCAAATGTGTCTGCAAACTGCCAAATGTAAAAAGCGGCTGTATGAACAAAAGCCTTCCTGCTAGGCCGTGTGTGGGAGCATATGAGAGTCACAGTGAGTCATGAGCGGTTGTATTCATCTTATTCATTGGGATTTTCTTTGATCCCGGATCGCTGTTGGTACTGATCACGCTCACCTTGGCTTTCTCAAAGTCCAGGTCCTTGCCAATAGTGGTGAGCAGCCTGCACAGGCACTCCAGGGACTCCTCGTCGTGGTTCTTCAGCAGCTTCACCACGCAGTCGTGCATGATGGCCTCCGTCAGCATCTTCAGTTTGAAGAGCTCGCCGATGAATTTGATGTTTCCGATGGAGCGCCGGCGGGCCTTGTCCTTTGCGTCCTCCAGCTCTTCCTGTAGACGCTCCCGTTCCGTGGCCTGCGGGTCCCAGAGGACCGGGGGGAAACACGGGTGTTCTGGTCAACTACCAGAACAACTCACTCAGCGGTCAGGCACAGAACTATTTAAATGTAGATTTGGAAGTTCACAACTGAGGGCTTTCACCAAGTTTGAAAGCAAATGGAAATTCTGTTCAGGACATTATGCATATTTACGACACACAGAAGCTCTGCCCGCCACAGAAGACATAACACACCCTCTGCTTATAATGCTAGATCTTGAACACTACCTGTAACCGTCACAGAAAACAGTACTGCTTGGTCAATTCTCCATGGGTTTGCTGTACCACTGATGTAAGATACCAGATCGTGTATGTTATAAGTCCGCCAAAAGCTACCAACCGATGCAGCAGAGTCCAGCTCCTTCTGCTTCCTCTCAAACACCACATCATCAACCTTGTCCTTCTCAAACTCTTTCTGGCAGCGGTTCAGCAGCAGCTTACGGAAGTTCACTGTGGTGTTAGGTTTGTCCGTCATGGGCACTTTGAGCTGCAGAAGAGAAGTGGACAGATAAATGAAATTAACTGCTGGCCACACGTGTTAAACAACAATGGGATGGGGGGGGGGGGGGGGTGCGGCTGTATTCCAGACAAAAGGTAGAGGAGGGAAGGCTACGACCATGTGCTATGGCTAGCATACCGTTGCGAGGCAGCGACACATGTTTCCATACGCCACGGAGAAGCCGGGTTCGTCGATGGCCTTCTCAAAGACCAGGTCGATGACTCCTTTTAACCTCTCCTCTGTGTCTATGGTCAGGTCTGTCACTTGCTTCATCAGCTGATTAAACATCTGCGGCGTTAGCTTGTTCAGGATGCTGCGCACTTTCCGGAACAATTCCTAAACGGGAATTGGTCATAAAGGTAGTTAGCCGCTGTTGTGAACATTTAGCCACAGTCCATTAGCTGCCGATTCGCTAGCCATTTTGCACCATGCTGTGATATGAACAACTGATTTTATGGGAATTACATTTCAGTTGTGTACAGCTTAAGTGTCATGTCGTAATAAATGCTGAAAATTACACCAAGCCTTCACACAAAAACATTCAAAATGTTTGAATTTGAAAACATTATACACATGATGTACAGTGCATTGTAGGGCTGTGTAATGGCAAGAATCTGGCAATACGATACGCGTGTTGATACAGGGGCCACGATTCAATATATTGCGATACTGTAAGCAAGGCGCTGTACTAATTTGGGGAAAACTGTTCTAGCAATGCTAATGTGTGGTGCCCCTGGCAAAAAAGCAGAAGCACTAATGTAAACTCTCAGCGACTGCAGATGAAAATTGGTTTTAAAAGGTACAGTCCGCTATTGCAAGCTAATTTGTAAGTGAATACACATTTAGTCAAATACAATAAATATCTCCTCGCATTTCGCTATCTCACCGTGCTCTGCGCCTGTGATACTTCTACACAGCCCTGGCATAAAAAGGAATGAACATGATCATATCAACAAAGCCATAGCACTAAGCTTTGCTATGCTTCACAATGTGTTTCAATGTGTAGAGTGACGCCGTGGATGCACAGAGGGATATTATTAGCAAGCGTTCTCGAAAATGACTAACCCTGCCTTTAAGCTAAATCTTTGTTTTTGAGGTTAATGTATTTTGTGCATGGTCCCTTTTACAAATAAATGGAGTAAAAAAACTCCAACTAAAATGCGATACGTGATTTAGAGAATCAATACAGTATCGTGCATCGTGACAACAGCCGCTACTAAAGGAACATCTGTTTCATGTACCTCTTCCTTTGTGAAGTTTTAAAGCTGACATAAGTCCAATCAGAAAAACACAATGGTTGTCATGCACCTGTGTGCTCTGGATCTCTGGATCATCTGAGGGGCCCTCTCTCTTCATGCCCGGCTTCCAAGCGTTCTCTGACTTCTTCAGCTGAACTTCATCATTCACAGACACGTTCATGATGATCTTCCTGGGTGGAGGTCTCCGTGTCCCCATATTCATGAGCTAGAAGAGACACACCGAGTATAGCACGTAGGGCCTTTTAGCTAATACAGTTCAAAAGTCAAGAATCTGGGTGTTCAAAATTACCCGTGAAGCTAAAGCACACTGTCTGGTCTCTGTAACTGGTATAAAGGCTGCAATCGGGTTATCCAATTAACACAAATGCCAATGCAAGATAGATTGCAAATCTAATAGGAGCAGACTGCACCCTAAGACACTGCTTCTCAAAGCGGAGATCGGAACCCCCGAGAAGCAGCAAGATGATTTTCAGAAATCAAACAATGAATAAACTAATTTTGAAATAAGGCATAATTCTTTGTAGGACACTTTATACATTAATTTGATGCATTCTGATACTACGCCAGTAGCCTATATTAAAATACTATCAAATAATATTATTGCTGTTATGCTTCTATTATCCCTGGGAATAATGCGGGTTGTTATGTTGTTACATCGTTATTTTTGGGGTCGCAAGCTGAAAGGCTTGGGAACCCGTGCCCTAGGACATCGCTGCATCTCACGGCACAAAATGGACATGTTTCTGAATCAGCCATATAACATGAAAAAGCACAGTAGGTGAGGTCAACTACTTTACACTGCTACTGACCATCCATAAACACCCTGGAGCCTGTGAACTGTGAATTCTCACACACACACACAGGATAAAACATACTGAGTGCAGACCATGGTTAGGAGAGCCAGAGAAACACATCTTTGTATGCAAATGATTGCATACAGGAAGGAAGGAAGGTAGATACAGTAGGTAGGTAGGTAGTTGCATGCATGTGTGCGTGTGTGCGTGCCTGCCTGCAGGCATTACTTACCGCTGCACCTCGACCTCCTGTCATCTGCCTGCCAAAATCAGCGAACGCCGGTGTGAAATCAGGACCTCTGGAAATCACCCTGGGATCCACCGCCCGGGAAGGCAGCTTGTTTTGGTTTATCTGCACGCACAGACGAGCACACAAGCACACGCAAAACAAAACACCGTGAGCCCAACAGCAGGGGGCGCAGTGATGCTCTAACAGAGCGTATGGGGGCCGAGGGGGGGCCGAGGGGTTCAGAGGTACGTGTGATCCTATGCAACAGTGTTCTTGGTGTACAGTAGGTGACTGACTCTAGGTCACTGCGTTACATTGAGGCTATGGGGCGCTCCGTGTATTCTGGTGGTCAACGGCGCTCCACTGCTAACCCGCCAGGCAGAGAAGAAGGGGCCGCGGGAGAGAGGAACAAATACCGGCCTTTGTCTTTCAGCTGTCCTTGACGTCCTCCCTCTTCTCTCTATACCAGTGAGAGCTCCCATTCTCTCCCACACAGAGATAATCCAATACTCCTGGACGGAACATATTTACCCCAGTCGCCAATCTGGTTCTCCTTTTCGGGGAGGTGGGGCATGAACTACCAACACTGCCAAGTGTGACATAATGGCAGTGCAATTTTAATCAAAGCAGCGTTTCTGCCAGATATACATGCTCCACCCATACGTGTGTGAAGTTCAGGAATGAGCCAAACCTTGTGCAAAACATGGCTGCAGCAATGTAACTAGGGAAAGGCCGGGAAACCAGACTATTTGGTCTAAGCAAATATATATAAAAAGGCCTAATTCAAAATCACACCTGTCAAATATTAGATGTTTCCATTTACAGAACCCAATATTGAGTGAAAACCCTGAGGCTGAAGTAAGAAACTAGCTGTATGTTTAGTGATCATGGGGATAGATATACAAAGAGCTCTCAATGGATTATAGTAAAGCCTGAACTGATTGAAGGGGACTTGTGGTGATTGCTAATGTTATCCACAAGTCCGAGCCAGAGATTGAATTCTGCAGGTAGAGGTGCAGCTGTAACAATGTAACCTCGGATAAGGCTGCTCGATTATGAACTAAATCAGGATTATTTTGGTCAATACTTAAATCATAATTATTGAACACAATTAGGCCTACTCATTGACTTTGGAATGCAATTTGTAATGATGATGCATTTAAAACTATTTAACAAATCAACATTTATAACAGCTACAACTGTAAAACTTTCCTTAATACTTTTCCCGTGTGCACATGTTATTTAAATACCAGACATAATAAGAGTTTACCTGCAAAACATAACTTGTAAAATAATATTTAAATTATTAATACTTTTTTCTCAACGGCTACATTAACATGCACACTAGTATTCCACTATGGAAATATTCGGAATTTGATAGGTGTCTTTACCTCTGTTTATGCTAAAATATATACAGATACCTTTGAAAAATATCCTATTATGTTGCAAATATGCAAAATAGCCAGTCCAGTCCATTTTCCCATATATTAGAACATGAATGCAGTTTGAAAGGCATGGAAATAATTCTGTAGGGCGAGTAAGTTATTTAAATGGCATTTCTTTTGGACATACGCTGCATTTAAACTCACATGCTAGTGGAATATTCAGTAGTAGGAATTAGTAGGAATACTAAAGAAAGTCCAAGAATATTGTGTGCCTGAAAATGTAGTCAGTTACATTGTTTTTGTGATTGTTAGGAGCCAAATTTGAAATGGCAATCAAAATTAAATTACACAGCCCTCCCCTAGAATAGAGAGCACGTTTGGAGAAGCGAGGGGGGGGGGTCCTCACCTTGTCTAGCACCACATCACTGATAGGTGGGAGACCCTCAGGTTTCTGAACGCAAGCAGGCATGAACTGGAAGCCCAGCAGAAACTCTCTGGCATACTGCCTCTTTCCATTGGCTTCAACCAGGTCTGGAGAAGAAACATGAGCTGGGAGAAAGGCCATATATCATAGGTGGACTCATGAACATTGCACAATAACAAGTTGCAGGTCGTCGTTTGGCAACCAACGTGGATAGCGTACATGCAGGCTATTTGACCACCGTGGTTCTAACCTTCCAGGTCCTGGGGAGCGTCTATTGAGCTCTCCTTGTCCCCGGGGCTCGCGCCACTGTCACTGCTCTCCGTCTCGGAGGTGTGGCCGGCCCCGTTCCTCAAGGGCTCCAGCTCAGCGTCGCCGTTCTCCTCCGGCGTGACCGGCTTCTCCTCGACGTCTGCGTCGGATGCAGGGGCAGGGGCAGGAGCAGGGAGAGGGGGAGGAGAAGGGGCAGGGGGAGAAGCTGACAGCGGTGGCGTACGGCTGCCGACGTGGGGGGCTGACTGCAGGGCCTGGTCCCCGGCAGCCTGCTCCTCTGGCCTGGCCTCTGCCTGTAGAGAGGCAAAGCCCAGCCGTTTACACGCGTGCCTGTGCAACACTGTCAACCAGCCGCGGGGTCACAGAGAGGTCAGCTGTAGAATGAGCGAGGGGCTATTAGTCTGTCAGAGGAGAAGAGGGGAGGATATAGTGACCGGCCATGTGGAGGAGTGGGACATGGGGATAAATAGAAGAATGCATGAGAGCAGGAACTTAACGTGAAGGATCACGTCCCTGCTGTTATCCTGGCGTGTTAACAGCAGCCCAAAGCCATTCATACTGGACCGCCACTCTGCCGCTGCACACTTGGAGGCAGTTTCCACTTGTACCCATTCCCTCCCTCCTTCCCCGAGATCCTTAGTCTCGAAAGCCTTTTTAAGAGTTACAGCTCTGAAAGTGAGAGCTGAATTTGCAAACCAAATGACCCAATTTACTTCCAAGATATATTATGTTTTTTGATCGTAAAACCTGCTTGTGATTTACAGTACTGTACATTCTTACCTCATTCTCCTTCTGAAGCATGTCTACAACAGGACTCCCTTCATTTGGTTTCTTCCAGGTCTTTGGTGTAGCAAAACAAGTCTGGCTCACTGCAAGAGAAATACAAGTGTGGAAAGGAAACAATGAAACACAAATCTTAATGGGTTCAAAAGGGCACAAGGTTGTACAAAAAGGATCCACACACAAAAACAAACATCTTCTTTGCATCCAAAGCATTTGACTAACTAAAGTGATGCGTGCTGGTGCTTTGACATGCAAAGGCAAACCTGTAGTGAAGCTCCTTCTCGCCACTGTTTGTGGTCGGGTCTCAGCCATGTGTATCCCTTCTTTGAGGGCAGTGTCTTTAGTGTCTACAACGGGCTTCTTAGGTTCGCTGGCCTCCGCTGTGGCCTGCACTAGCGGTGGAAGGCCAGGAGGGGGCGCTGGCATGGCCGACACAGGTCTTGAGGTCAGAGAGACGGGCACCACAGACACAGGAACCATGGGGCTGACGGTGGCGGTGGCGGCAGCAGCAACGGCGACAACAGGAACCTCTGGTCTCACGTCAGAGGACACGGTCCCAGTGAAGGCCTCTATAGAGGCCTGGGGCACGGGTACCTCTGGAGCCAGGGGAAAGGTCTCTTGAGTCGGTGTGTCCAGCTCGGCCAGCCCGTTCAGGGCCTTTGCAGCCGGAGGGCGGGGCGCGTCTTGAGGCTCGTCTGTGTTCAGGTTCTGAGGAGGGGCAACAGACAGCTGAAGTTCCCCGCCTAACGAAGACAAGGACACCTCTGAGCTAGCAGGCTCTGTAGCCGAGGGCCGCTCACAGGCGTTGATCGCGGGCGCCGGGACGGAGGTGGGGGCTGCCACTGGAGCTGGGGAGGGAAGCTCTGCTTCAGTGTGGTGGGGAGCAGGGTCAGTTATAGCAGCACTGGTGGCCGGTCTCTCCACTGGGGGCTCTGGCTGGACAAGCTTAGGTGAGGCCTTCTGGACAACCATCTCCAATTTTGGCGCATCGTCTATAAAGGAAGAACCGTACCCAGACATGTATTATATGCACAGCGTTAAAAAAAAACCATTTCATTTTAGTGAAATATTTTAAATGACTACTTAAGATTTAGCCAATGACACAGCTAGTAGTCAGGCTGTTATTTCTGACAATGTACACATCCTGGCAGCCTGAATGCCATTTATAAAACTCAGGGGCAGAACTACTTTTCATACATGAGAAAGCCCGGGCAGCGTAGAAAGCTAATCAGTGGCCATTTTCCACCATCTCAAATGGCAGACTGCTAGGTTTTTAGAGCAGAACAGGAGCTCCAAATAATGGCTTATTATCTGTCTAAATGTCCGGTACAGTCACCACACCCAGAGCAGATGAAAATTAAAGAGTAACGCTACGAGACATGCAACAGCTTACACCACAACCGAACCAATCCTCATTAAAGAAAACCCCAAATTATTCATTGTTGGCGTAATGTGGGCTTTGGTGTAGCCACATTAGGAAGCGGCTAGGACATTAGCGTGGTCGGTTAGGGTGAACCAGGTAGGCATGTGCGGGAGCGGCTGTGGCAGACCTGGCCCAGGTTTGGTGTCTGTTGCCCCAGGTGTGGGGGTCTGCTGTGGCTGTGGCTGGGGGGGCTCCGGGCTGTAGGCTGCAGGGAGGGCCTGCTGTGGCGGGGGTTGTGACTGCTGCTCTGGGGTCTGGCTGCTACCCGGCTGCTGTGATTTGAGGTAGAAAATGTGAGGATAATGAGGGTGCGGCCATAAAAACTAGCGACACACACGAGGGTCAAACGAAACACGAGGGACACACACGCACACATATAAGCCACGACAGGCAGAGGAAAGCGGAAACGGGGAGAGACCAAGTGGGGCATGTTAGGTAAGGAGAGCCACGGAGTTAATATGAATCAATGCATGGGGAATGGGAGGAGGTGCATTGGAAAGGGAAATGTCAGGGAAGGGAAAGACAAGCAGAAGCGCACAGAAAAGGGAGATGAGAAAAGGGAGGTGTGATGAATATGGGTGGAAATAAAAAGACAGAAGAAGAGGAAATACACTGTTAACATCCAGGGAGGACACAGGTAGAAAGAAGTCACAAACACAACATCCCTATCCAGAACCCAGGGCTTTTTCATGCCCTAACCACTGAAACGCACTAGGACTTCTTCCCTGTGCTCAACAGCTTGGCTGAATAATTAAATACATGCAAAGGAGAGGTTCTGTAGAGGGACTGT
>JAODVN010000020.1:1787506-1799136 GCA_025434125.1 Chologaster cornuta
TGCCTGCTCAGAACTGTGAGGTCACTATGAGTATAGAGGAAATAGCTATCCCATGCAGAAGTCACATGAAGCCAGTGTTTAGTTACTGCATGGCTATTTATGCTGATAAAAGCCTGCCAGGTATAGATAGAAATACTCTTTAATCGTGAACAAGTCATTAGCACAGTCTGGTGTCTGCATATATCTGCTCCTGCTGCGATGAACTATAGTTTATCTTTAGTTCACATACACACACACACATCACTTTCATTTCTTATTTTCTTCCTTTCTTTCTTTCTTTCTTCATTTCTTTCTTTCTTTCTTCCTTTAATTTTTTCTTATTTTCCTTCTTTCTTCCTGCACATATGCATACATACAGCAATACACACAACACACTAGCTGTCACCAGCCCAGTATGTTAAGGTGTAAGCAAGAGGAAGCAAGTTGGCCAGGCTATAAACTTGAAAGAGTGCTCTCATCCTCCTGGGGGGACAGAGCAGAGGTAACTTGGTGGATTGGTGAGGGGGTAGGGGAGGAGGGTCGACAGTGGCATTTCTACTCTGAAAATGTATTGGTCCAGTTGGAAAAACAGGTCCAAGCAGAGGAAAGAACAAAAAAAAAAGAAGGAGACATTTCGGCGTGGGGGAAGTGGGGCAGAGCTGTGTCCTGCAGATGAACCCAGCGGGGACTTTGCTTGGAGGGGTCATCCCAAGTTCAGGTCTTTCCCTCGCTGACTCTGCGAGAGCGGAGAAGCTGTCCATGGCAGAGAGGGCCTGCTCTTGACGGCCTCCAGCCCCCGCTGGGAAGCTGCCCCGGGGGCCCTGTAACACAAGCCCATTTCCAGCAGGAGTTCTGCGGGGTGTCTGCAGGGAATGAGGGCACGCCCTGGGTAAACGGAGGTCACCGGGAGAGGGGGCGTAGGGGTTTCATGGGGGAGGGGGGCACCTTTACCAATAAATATTTGTCTGACTGACACCAGGGCATGTTTTTCAAGCTCTCGTCCCTGTGTGACTTGCTAAAGGCTCATGTTACACTCTCACTGGACAGAGAAACAAGCATGCTACCCTGTTATCTGTTCTGTCCCACATATACCTTGGCTCAAGCGAGGCCTGCTACCTTTTCCCGCCACTGAAACAACATATATCCCTAGGGGAAAGAAAGTACTGTTATTGTTGGAAACACACAACAGAGTAAATATGAAAAGGGAAAAAAAAAGAAAAAAAGTTAACTGCTCGTAACCTCTCGCTTGGGTTGGAGAAAGATCTGCTGGTATAGTGCGACAGAAGCTCAAGGTGAATATGCTAATCCTACAGATGGGATTGGAGCTTTTGAAGGAGACACATGAGAGACAGTCTATCATTTGACACTCACAAAACCAGCAGCACATCAGGGGTGGCCAACTAATCAGCCAGTTTGCACAGACAGCACAGCATGGCTCCTTTAAGTGGATAAGTGGGCCCTCCCATAATGTACCAGTGGTTGGCAGGGAGCATATGAGATCACTGGTGGGGTGATCTGAAGTTCGCAGGGCAAATGCAAGACCCAGGCGACAGAGATGGAGCTGTGCTTTGGATTCATGAGGTGTTGGTTTATCACAACATGCGGCCTTTGAGACGCTTAGGACAGATCCAGACTGCCTGAAGTGATTAGTCCTTTCCTGGGGTGAAAATTTAATTTGTAGAAGTTAAATGTTACTCTTTCCCTTGTATAACCGTCAGTTAATATGGGCAAACTGACAGATAGACAAACTATATGTCACCATGTGCACAAAAACTGTTTCCTTTGCAATTTGACCAAAATCAAAGAGTGCTTGAAATTACTTATGACTCATTGACTGGGAAAACACTGTAATCTTATCCAGAGCACTCAACATTAAGATGCTCTCATTTGCTTTGAGACCTGAATAACAAGTCAATATGATTTACCATGAGCATAGTTTAAACTTGTTCTCAACTTTCTGAGTATTCTGTATTACAGAGAAAGTAATTAATAATGTGTGCATACCTATATATTTGTGTTCATTTAACTATATTACAGTAATAAAGTACGCACTTTATATTTCCTTGATTACCATCACTTTCTACCTCCGCATGTCCGCACCATATTGTTTAGTAATTAGCAGATGCAGACATTTTATCTGAATACAGTGCATTCTGGTGCAAGTGCTGAACTGCCATTCATAATGGAGCACTAATACAGATCAGAGAACCTCTCTAACAAGTTCTGCAATCTATTTAACTTATGCCACATTATGGCACAGCCCCAGCTCCACTTTAATAACTGCATCAGAGATTGTCGTGACATGTGGACCTACAGTGCATTATTGGATTCAACGTGCAACAATATTAAACCTTATTGCTTCAGAAACATCTGAGTGAAATAATATAATCACGAGTGTAATATACTGTATACAGACACACGCAGAGGTATAAGGTTAAAATAAGGTATTGTTGTTTCCTGTTAAAGCAAAATGCATTTCCATGATCTGCTGACCGTTAATCATAACAATAGCAACAACATCGTCATATCAATGTGTATGGTTGTGTGTTATTATTGTATTATTGTTATTGGTTGCATTTATCTAAACTACATTACACATATAAGTCACCCCTGCCCCCGGTCCCCAAGGAAAGCATGTCCTCTCTTATGACTGAAAGCTTCCAGAGCTTGTAAAGACTCGCAGCCCATGGTATGAATTGATTTCTCTATCTATTTTTGGAGAAATGGAGGTGCTTAACGTGAAAATAAATACTCCCTCCATATGCGTCTCTGTGGGAGCCAACGTTTTGCAAATCGAAGGGACAGACTGTTCCTGTGATGGGACAAAGGGGAAAGGAAACGGAGGAAAAAGCACAGGGTAGGTATGTGAGAAAAAAAAGAACAGATCTGAGTGTGAAGGGAGAGATTGAGAGAGAGGAAAAGGGAGTGTATAGAGGTGAAAGAGGGTGCGGGGGGAGGAGGGAATGAAGGGAGGGAGGCGAGAGAGGTGTGTGTGTGTGTGTGTGTGTGTGTGGGGGGGGTTCGGAGGGGGGGGGGCGGCTGTGCGTGAGTTTAGAGAACCTCCCCGTGAACTGTGCAGTCGCGAGCCGGGTCATTGGGGCGAGGTTGTCAGAGCGTGCCTGAAACAGTACACCCAGGGGTTCAGCCAGAGTTCACACACTCAGTGTGCAAGATCCATGTCCCTCTGCAAGCCTTCGCCTGCCGTGCACGGCACACGCACGGCAGCGAGGGGAACATGCTCACACACATCTAGCGTTACACACGCACCCGTGCGCCCACACACACACACACACACACACACACACACCGGAGTTCAACAAACACAGATGGCCTTGTGAAACGTTGGGGATGTTTTATATATAATCAAGCGTTTAGGTATGGAGAGTGTTGAAATAGGCCCGGTTGAGCAATAACGATTGTTCTCACAGGGTAGGCTACATACAAGCTAACATATAACATCAGTGCATTTACCCGGAGCCTGCAGTCCGTGCAGTCCGTAAAAACAAAAGAACGGTTTTGACACTGTGGGAAAGATATTCTTTAATTCCAGTCAGTATAGTTTAAATAGGAGAGGCCACTAAGCCACAGTCCCCTCTGTGTGAGTGCAGCTCTTTGTGGGAAAGCTGTGTGCTTTACCTCCATTGAAGACTGGTTGGCCCATTGTCAAACCCACAGCTTGACCTGGTGTTGAACCCAATTGTCAAACTTGCCGTGTATTGTGGGGCCTTGGTGGGGGAGGCGAGGGACAAGCGTGTGGTGTAACCGACTGAGGCAAGTGTTTGTCATCTCGGATCCGTGGAAGAGTTTATCACGGTGATGTCATCCGTCTGAATTCAGCCCAGTATATTTGGAAAGTAAAATTCCCCGTCAGCACCTCTCAAATGTAATGAACGTGGTGATGAAGTTAGCTGTGTGTTCTCACAGTTCACAGAGCCCGTGGAGTCATACGGCGGTGACCACTCCGTCTCTCTCACAGGGATAGATCGCTCTTGTGTGTCACACCAGGTTTTGACAGACAGTCCCAGCTGTGGCAGGCAGGCGCCAGAGCACCGCGCCCACGAGGCCCAAACCCAGAACAATTCAAGTCTTTGTGGATCTACTGGAGACCATCAACTGCATCCAAATGACCGTAAGCTGTAGATATAAGCCAGATGTTGGAATTCCTCTGCTCAGTTCAAACTCAGTACAGTCTGGCTCATCCAAGCCCGGCAGCAAAGCAGTGGCAGGGGAGAGTGGGGGATAGATGTGGACTTGGAAATGGGATCCATTCTAAGGGAACCGCACAGTTGAACCTTATATTTAGTCCATGTGTGGAGTGGTTGAATAGCCTCGCGGAGAGCTCTTCCATTTGAGTCTGAATGTTTGTATGACAGAATCTACTAGAGCAGTGGTTTCTGACATGCCTTCCCCCACCAAAATAAGTGGTTCATAGGTTATGCCTACTGTAGATTTTGGCCTGATGTATAGCATTCAAGTTTACATAAACATAAAACTACCATGAACACCATATGGGGAGATGAAGGTTTTCTCCAAATAAATCCTGACATATCATTTCATACAATTTTGCCATGGGAGTTAAATTATTTCAAACAGAAACAAAAACTCTAGATATTTATTTATGCTGTTCAACAACAACACAATGTACAGGCAGATTGTTGCACATGCGTTAACGTTTTCCAATAAATTTATTTTTCTTTACTGTGTTTCCTTGTAGAAGCATATTGGGCATTTTTGTGGAGCGTGCCTGCACTGTACAATGTCGAGCTAGCTTACGTTGTGTTCTTTATTTCTTTTACTTTTATCGGGGGGGGGGAATAAACAGTGTACTAAAGCATACACTCTGTTGTATAATGCGTTCCCTTTGGACTGTCAGGACAGGTAGACTCACTCGAAAGTAAGACAATTTCTTATAAGGCAATTTCTTGGTAGACACTTTCTTGTTAAACAAGCTGCCTGAAACAGCAGATAAAGTAGCACCATGTGCTCTGCCCACCCTTAGCGCCCAACTGTCATTAAACGATAGGGCGTATAAGCAGGATGTTTGGGGGGGGAAGGGGGTGTGATAACATCTAGCAAGGTCTTCCCCTGTCCAGCTCCGACACGCTCAGAGTTATCTGCCGGCACACTCATTTGTCCCTTTCTAGGCTAATTACTACAGATTGTGTGACCTCTCAACCCCTGGCTTCCCAGGCAACCTTTCACCTCAGAGGTGTTGAGCAGGCAATTAGTCTTTTTCGGCTTCTGTGTGCAGTGCATACGGTACACTCAAAACACAAACTGTCATCCCGCCGGTCTCTATCCTTCTCTGTTCTCATTTCTCTGTCTCTCCGATAGGCGCACACACACGCACACAAACACACGTATGCGATCACATTCACACAAATACATACGCACATTCACAAACACACGCACAAAGAGAGACTCACAAAGAGACAAGTTGCTGGTACCACCTCCAGGTTTAGTAGTTTGTCTTATGTGGGAGCATCGGCAGGGTTGCTGTGTGTTCCAGCCACCCACACCTTATCATCTCTCCGTTAGCTGAACTCTGCGTGGGCGGTGAAGGAAAGGCCTCTCACATTTGAACACACTAGCACGAGTGCATCCAAAGGACGCTTAGCACATTTCCCACCGCAGCGTTTTTCTGGAGTCGAAGCTAATATATGCCACCAGTGAAAAAAAATAAAACATTATTCCAATGGTGGACCTTTGAACGCTGCAAGGTTTAGCCTTGATTTGAATCAGAAAAGGCGTGCACAAAAGTGAGCCACGACTCTAACTCTGCAGTGTCGAACCGAGCGCAAAGTAAGACCAGGAGTACGCAAAGTTGTTTCATTCCAACTGAACATGCAATGTCACACCTTTACCCCTACAGTGAGAAACTAATAACTTGAAACCTAAATAGAATAAAAGCCTTGCTTTTGTTACTCCCAACGGCAAACAGTCAACCGCTTCAACTTGGTGTCCATAGAACTGCTGCTGACTTATGGCTTGACATTTGTACCATTACCAACCGTTCTTACTTCTTACTAAACAACATGAGCTATTGTTTGTGTTGGGTCAATGATTCAATTATATAAATATAACAACATAACTATATGCTTTATTCATAATAATAATAATAACAACACACAATTGTGTTATTTGCTGTTTCTCTCTTTGGAGGCTACAGTGTAATTTCGTACTAGCATCAATCTTTACAGTAATGATGCTTACAGTTACACATACAATGCACTCAGATCAGAAAGGTTTGATTTACTAAGGATTTCATAATAAATAAAGCAAGTGTGAGGCTAATGTATTCATTAACTATTGGCTGTATATCACTGAAACCCCTCTGGAAGATTAATTAGCAAAAGCACAGGCTATAGTTTATCAAGGTTTATCAAAAGGAGAAGTCTTGCACTTGAGTGATGAGATGTTTAAAGTGTGATTTTTGCTCAGACATTTGATGGAGCCACATGCTGACTCATTCATTTAGTAGGGAGCAGTTTAGCTCTCCTGCACTGCTTGATAACCAACATCCTTCCACCATACAGCTCTCTGGAGGGGATGCTTTCATCCTGACGCACACTCTGTGTGTGCGTGTTTGGTCTGTTTCCATTTAGCTAGGTTCAGGTGTAGTTCACGGAGGCCGACAACTCTGGTCATGTGACTCGCAGGCAGCCTCGGCTTGGGAGTCTTTTGTTTATGTAATATTGCCTTGTGATAGATGGAGAGCTTTGCTGTGCCAAGAAAGCTGTAAAAGAGCGTGTCAACTATCTGCCTTTTTAGATAAGCCATGGATATATTACTTGATATTGCATCTATTTTCATTCATGTGTTACTTGTGTGGTTTAGTAATGTGCCAGAGTTTGTGACCGGCACACATCTGACTGTGTCACCCTGGTGAGGCAAGGGTGCCTAACCGGTTTAGATGCGCTCCCCTGTTGCAGATGAGGGCGCTGAGGGAACGACGGCCTCTCGTTGACCCATGTTTGATGCACCTCCATCAAGGCAGCCTCTGGCAACGGACACCCAGCCACGGAGATCACTCGTGCTGTGACATCACTGCATATTAACCAATGAGGGTGCAGCACTTGAATATATCCATCTGCCAGAGAAAGTCCATCTGGGAACAACATTGTGAAGCCCAATGCTCCTGACGTGATGCCTGGTGGGCTTTATAAATATCCCAAGTCCAGCCGTGCAACATGAACTGTGCATCACCCTCCCACACCCTTCGCCTTTGACAGGCTGCCTTCTCCTTGCCCTGAAAAGAAGGCTTTCGCTTGCTTTGTTTGTCCCTCAGCGCTCACCTCCCACTTTCTCTCTGTTAACTGTCAGTGTTCAAAAGCAGAACACTGGAAACCACATGCGCACCAGAACTCTCCCGGGTTCACAGTGTGTCGGTGGAAGAACCAAAAGGAATGTTTTCCTTGGGAGCATATTGGACCTCATCTAAAATTTCAACATCTCTGGTAGAAAGCAGGAATTGTTCACAATTAATTCCCTGGCAAAACCAAATCCTGCCATTATCACATTTGTACAGCACATCACATCAACGTTGCAAAGCAGACTACTTATTATTTTTATTTTAGCAGAGTATATGTTTATTTACTTTATTTTAACTCTTAAAACCTCCCCACTACATTGCCCGGTCAGCTGTGACTGATCTGATGTTATTCTTAATCTGATCTTTTAACTTGACACAATGTTCTAGAGTGTTTTATTCATCTAATACATCTAGTACAAACTGAAAGGGCAGCACAGATATGGCTAGAAGCCAATAATGCATGTGTGGATAAGTATGCTCCAGCTACACCGGTATTTGACCTAGTGTACCAGATGCACTTACACCCAATTCATATGAAGCATCCATCTTTACAGAGATCCCATGCAGTTCTCTCCAGTAAATACTCATATATTATCTCACACAGCGGAATACTGTATGTCAAGCTAAAATGTAAGGTGAAACCATTCATACTAATAATCTCTCAGTACCTGTATACTTGCAAATTACAGTATGTGAGATAGATTTAATAGGCTCCAAAAACATTCAGCATGTTAATTAAAGGCTGATGTGAGCATTTAACTTTAACAGAGACTATTAAATCCTGATGTGAGCAGTAAATAAGGCTAAATAAAACAATGTTTTCATGTGGCTAAAATTGTCTTAAAGAAACACACACGCCAGATCATTTAGTCCTTAGTGTACATTATGGTAAATTGCACTTAATCCTTCCCATTTGTTATCCGTGAACTGCTTGTGTAATGTGTAACGCTTGAGGACTGACACCCTTTGAGTTTGCTGGTTGCACTGACCTTTAACATGACTGTGTATAATAATTCCTGCAGCTCGACAGGTCAACTGAGGCGTCGCGGTTGACCCCCTGCTGTGGGTTAGGTCGGAGCCATTTCATCACACTATCTGCCTTGTGATGAATGAACGCAGCAACAAACCGGCCAGAGGTCCAAACGCCTTGTTCAGAGAAAGACGATAGGATCTTGCAACCAGTAACATCTCGCTAACCTCACAATAAAGCTAGCGCTCTCTCATTGACCTCCGGTCACATTAAATTATCCTATTTAACCACCACAGGCGCGAAAAGTTATGAAGTTTAAACTGAATTAACATAGCCACACTTTCAATACTCAATATTTGAGAGCTTGTTGTTGCATGGTTCCATAGTTGAGATAATGGAATAATTTTCTATGCTACACAATATGCCCTGTTTGGGTGTGGTGTCTTCAGTTGAAGCACTTGTCTTATGGGATGTAAATAAAAAAGGAAGCCTAAACTTGCTGTATTTCTACGTGTTCAACGTCACTGCACCAAATGGAATGGCAGCATATTATAGGAAATCCCATTTGCTCAATTTCTTTTGGAAGATTAAGTGACGCTGGTCTGTATAAAACAAAATAGCACCCAAACAAGAATTCTGCATGAAATTCGAGGTTCCTGTAGACACATTCTCATTCTGCATATTTAAAGTGCAATCCTAAACAGAGCTGTCCAACACAGGCCAGCTATGTGCTCTCCAATTTCTCCCCTGTGCGACCGAACAGCCACTCCTCTGCTTCCACCTGTGCTTGGTCAGTCACCCTAGAGCTGAGTGCCTGGAGCAGGGAAAATGCCTTCTCCAAGCCCCGCTATGATTTATTCAGTATTTGGCTAACCTTGCTCTGAACTTGTCCCACGAGGTTTCAAACCGCTTTCGCCTGCGTCTCATTCAGCATACGTGCACTGCAGGCTTCCTCGACCCAGTTCTATCTCAACACGCTTCTGTCTCTGTTTCTTTCGCAACAGCCCACTCAGAGCTCAGAGAATGAGAAACAGGCCCTTGAACTAGGCTCAGGTTTTCTCTTCTAAGCAAAGCACATACCTCCCCTTACTTCCCCCATCCCCCAAAACCCCTCAAGTACGGGTCACCTACTGATCACAATAGGCGGTCATATTGTAACCTGACATGCCAGGGGAATTGTTGTCACAAGTCCATCGGGGGAGCCGTACTTTTCAAAAAGACTTGGCAGTTGACTGGCTCTAGGCACCATGGTCAGCACACCTAAACCACGCCCATGTAGCTATAAACACGACGCTGATTGGAAAACCACACCCGTGTAGCTATAAACACGACGCTGATTGGAAAACCACACCCTTGTAGCTATAAACACGAATCTGATTGGAAAGTTCAGTTGCTACTCGGACATTCAAAATTATTCTGATGCGTTCCAGACTGATTCTCACGGCAAAATTAAACTGAAGTATTAGCTAGCCTTGTGAGACCACTCTCCTCTAGCCATATTGTGCTAGCAGGAGGGCATTTATTGTTCGCAGGGATTCTAATTAATGTTTATTAGCCTGATCTGGCAGCCAAAGGACAGACCCTATCCTTACTTTTACAGCCGCTCTTATTGGCTGGCCTGTGGTTGTCTGAGCTTGCCTTGACTTGTGCTCAGACATGGGCTGTCTTTCTTATAGTGAAGTGTCTGTTCTGTCAACCATCTCCTTATGTGTTTATTGGTATGGGTTTTAAGTGTCTCTCACAAAGCACTGAGCTATGTATAATCATTTAAATGGTGAAATGCCATTTAGAAATGACAATCTATACAATAACTTCTCTAAATAAACACATTCTCTAAAGCTGGTGTAATGCACCATATTTATAACATATTGCATTAATTAGCTTTATGATTATAACAACTCCCTGCAAGAACAAAATGTTTTAATTAAAAGCTTTTTTTTATCAATGTTGCTCGATTTATAATCTCAACAGGGTGAATCAGAGCATTGTGGTAAGCAAACAAGTGTCAGTGCATTGAGTGGTTATAAGTATACAATGCATTTATCATTTACCCATTTTGTCAGCATGTGGTTTTTAAAACTAGCTATACTATGCGGCAAGAGAGAGGGCCTAAAATCTATGAGCTTACACTTATCCTAATTGCTATGTACAAGTCATTCTAAGAATCAAAATACATTTAGTTACATTTGCTCATAGCGTACCGTTTTCTATTTTTTGTTCCAATTTATTATTGTATATTGTAGCACTTGGCACAGGGAACATGTGATGAAACAATTCACATCAGTTTGTTGCTTACTTTTTTTAGGCTTAACATCTGTTCCTTACGGAGCACTGGTTGCTTCTGGCGAGAAAACACAGACACCATTCCATTCGGAAATTACTCAACAGGGACAACTGCAGGACATGAACCGTTGAGGAACATATTGCCATGTGATGTACAAACATCATACAGATATAATTTATATACACAGTACTGTACATATACACACACGTACTTAAACATACAGTACATACCATCTGTACATCAGTTGTTTGCATGCTATGATACATAATATGGCGTATTATTTAAGTACATTAGAGAGTTAGAACTACTTCAAAGCATTTAAATGACATTTTGAATCTACTCAAGGCATTGCTGCCTATTTGCTGTTTTACCAAGCTATAGAATCTCGGGCTACTGTGCTTTTTTCCCCAAACAAAAAACGCACCTTTTCATTGACTGTACAGCACTGCATGAAATAATTGTGAATGACATCTTGGAATTCTTTTTTTTGGAAGGATCAAAAAAATAAATACCCCCCAGCCAAACACAAGGCACTCCCACACTGTTTCCCTAAAAGTCAATTTTATTCAATTGTTTTCATTCAAAGACACACAAGTAATAAAAAGCATAAAACAGACTAAAGAGTTAAAAAATCAAATCTCCTGTACCAACAACTGTTGGAAAAGATCTACTGTATGGATGGCTTCTTTTCAAAGTGATACCCAGTCCTCCAATTCACACATGCATGAAATAATGTCCACATGGGCACACAAGCATAGTCACACATCCAGGCACCATCACACATACCACGCACGCACGCACGCACGCACAATGTCAAATGGCACCAGGGTGTACATAGTCTGCATCTTGAGAGTAATTGCTACCTGCAGGAAAACCTCCCTTGTGAATGTCTCCTAGACATGCTGTTTACTATCATGGCGCCTCCACCTTGTCCTAAGGTCCAACATATTCCCTTCATTACACCTCAGAGTTGGTGAGGTTGCTTGGCAGAGCACAGCTCATGTCCTCCCTTTAAATGTGTTCATGCAGGTATAGCATCCAGAAAACTTGTGGATTTCTTCAAGTGCAACTTGTGGCATGAGATC
>JAODVN010000021.1:5365-17012 GCA_025434125.1 Chologaster cornuta
CCATCCAACTAATCATAACTTGCAGAGGCACCCAGGGGCAGGTGACGTATGCTAGGCCTGTCACGATAACTTTTTTTTTTTTTTTTTTTGGCCTGTTATTTGTCCAAAAAATATTTGCAATAAATTATTATTGTCATTTTAATGGCAGACAAGAAAAGACAAGGGTAGAAGGGTAGAAGACAAAGGTATAATCCAAGGAGTCAACAAAGGGGGAGCAGGGAGATATATATTTAAAACAAGCATCCAACACACTGTCGTGGTAAAGGTAGGGTTGTGAATTACCTATTGATGTGTCCTATACCAGCAACGGTGATTTTGTCCAGACGGAAGAGTAACTTTATAGAATTTTAGGATGAAAGTGATGCAATTCACATTCAGTAGTGTGCCTTCAAATGCAAACTCAAAATTGTTATCATTAAGAAAACTTAACAAAATGTCAACTTACTATAATCATTTCAGGTTAGCAGCTACATATTCCATACTTTCTGTAGACCTGTAGATCTTATATTACAGCAGAAAAATTATAGAGGTGAGTTCAGAATTTGTGAGTTTGCTTTGACCTTGAATGTTGAACTTTTTGTGTAAACATTCCAAACATAATAGATTGAAACTGTCACCATTCTCCAGCGTCATGTGTTTGTTGAGAACTACCTTCTCAAACAGTTTGCTGCGAACTCAAACGGAAAATATTTGCCAATTCTAAACGCACCTCTGTTCCGCTATTGTCGTGTGACATTATTTATTAGTTGTGATGGGTTACACCAATTTCATTGCTTGGCAAAGTAGGTAGTCTACAAACCTTGAAGCGAATAAAACAAACCCCATATTTTTGCATTTATTCTTCTAAATGTAGTAGAGAAACGAGCACAGGAGAAGCGCAGCACTTTAACTTATGTCTTGTAAATACAATATTATCGCGGTCAGAAAAATGATCGAGGTTATTACCATATATCGCACGATAACGCAATAACGTAATTAGCGTGACATGCCTAACAAGCCTGGGCTGTGTTGAAGTATTAGATTACTTTTCCAACACGCACAGAACCGTAAGCTAGCAAAATGTTTTGGTTATATTGACAAAAAGTGTATTAGCTTAATAGCTTACTCTATGAGTTCCGTTTGGTATTTCACATATTTTTCTTTCTATTCTTTCTGATATTATTTTCTCCTCATACTGTTATAAGCAAAGGAAGCGATTACAAACTTAAGACAACGAAAGTGTGTCTGTGTTTTGTATAGCATTTCCACTTAGGCCATATTATGACAACAGAGGTATCTTTAACATTTGTTTTTTGTTTAGCCAAAAATACTACCTAAAAATTACAATCTTTAACTTTTCAATTTTATTGGATCATTACTTGGCATGTACAGCTAAGCAGTCAGTTTGAAACCAAGCATAAATGGTCTTTGTCCATGTCACACCTAGACACTAAATGATCAGAATAGCAAATGGAGAGGCTTTAATGCACGTCCAATCTAATTATCGTTGTATTACTTCACACTGCTCTTACCCAGTGGACACATTTTGCTACATGGATCAATAACATTGTACTCAAGTCATGTCTTGTTTTACAGGATGTTTGGCTCAGGACGGGAGTACAACTTCACCAGACCCAATGAGAAGGGAGAGTTTGAGGTGGCTGATGGCATTAGTTCCACTGTCTTCAGAGCCATTCTGGTAAGAATTTTTTTTTGTAGTTTTTTATTTATTTTTATAAACAAGTGCACCGGTGAGGTAGTATAATAATAATAATAATGTAATCTAATCAATAATGATTAATTGATACCAATGAATCAATACTTATGTCTTTATAATATGTATGTATGTATGTATGTATGTATGTATGTATGTGTATGTATGTATGTCGATTTAGGAACAGAAACTACTTGAACCACTTGTTTGTGTGCCTTTCTGTCTTTCTACCTTCTTCTAAATATTTCATATTATTTTCTCCATCCCTCCACTCCATTGTGGTGAAGGTGCAATGCACCAATATATATATATATATATACATACATACATACACATACATACACACACACTTTGCTTTTTGTGAAGCAAATCGATTGGGCAGTTTACATTAATAACATTGTGAAAATATCTGTATTGTCGGTGCGTAGGCAAAAAGCGGTGTAATCTATACAGTGAAATGTGTGATCTACTCAATGAGTTGCTAGTGTAGTCACATACCTTGTCTTAAGAAAGTAACATTTATTTCTTTTGCATTATTATAAACTCAATTTATACATAGTTTGTTTTTACTTGTCTTATGTAGATACATTTAATTTGAATTACAGCTCATTAAAGGGACGTTCCTAATTGTGGAATTAGCTTTAGTGGTTGAAACCTTGTTGTTTTGCTTTGAAGCATGGCTGGCGTTCCTCACTACTCCCCATACAGCCCTTCCAGCCTCCCCACCCACCGTCTTCCTCCCTACAGCCACCAGAAGCCACGTGTGAACACAACAGTTGTGTTTCAGACCAACTGTTCGCTGGTCGACATACCACAATCAAGGAGTGTGCCTTTAAGCCTGGCTAAGCCCCCCGTGTTTGGCTCAGTGCCTGCCCTTTGCACAGAGCCCCATTTTGAACCGACAAAGGAGAACACAGTGGTTTCAGACGTGGGCAAGCTTTGGAGCCTGCTGTGCACGCGTGCGTGCGCGTGACGCGATTGGGGCCGTCACTCCCCATTCCCCTCTGTGTGTCTCTCTCTCTCTCACCCGCGCGCTCACTCTGTGCCTTGCTCGCTCTGTGTCTCCCCTGTGAGTGTAGCAGTGTCAATAATGGCGTCGTTTTTTTCTCTCTCCCGTGCGTGACGTGCTTGCGTGACTGCTGCCTGCTGTTTACTGTGCGTGCGTGCGTGTCCGCTGTGCTGGTGTGCGCTGTGGAAATGGCAGGATTATTACAAGTCTGGGATAATCCGCTGCCCCGACGGCGTTTCTATTCCGGAGCTGAGGGAGGCATGTGACTACCTCTGCATCTCCTTCGACTACAGCACCATCAAGTGCAGAGACCTCAGTGAGTACACGGAACCCTTCTTTGCATCCACCCCCCACCGGCTACACTACATAAAGACACAGCTAGGCAGAGATAGTGGATGTGTGTGCATGCGTGCGTATGGGTGTGTGTGTGGGCTTTGGGGGGGGGGGGTTGGACAATGCATCTGTGTCTTACATAACGTTCCTGTTAATAGCCAATAGAGCTTGTTCACTGAGGGAGATGGACTCATGTAGACTCTAATGGCGCTTTCATCGTTGATTTTTATAATTGAAAATAGAGGGTGGATGTCTTTTAGTCTTTTTCTATTTGTTATTAGTGATGGGTAGGCTGGTAATGAAGGACGGGAGATATTTGTTGACTAGTTCAGTGGACAGCTGGTCACTACTGTCGGTAAGACAACAGCCTATTTATTAGGTATTTTCAACACAGCGACTCTTCTGTGGGGGCTGAGAATGGCAGCAGCTCATTCAGTTGACATGTTTGTGCCGACTTCGAAACTGTTTATCTTGCACTTGATACAGGTCTGTATGGACAGCCAGACCTCATGTGTTCTTGTGAGAGCGTGAAGCGTTGAGTGTGCACGTGGAGACTAAGACTGCTTATTACTGTTGACATTGCTTATTATTGTGTGCTCAGTTGTGTGTTTGTGCGTCGTTTAAAGTAGGTCACGATTAGCTGAGACGTTAGCGTTGCCGCGCAGCAGGAGCTCGCCTGCCCACATAACACCATGGCATCGTTTTCTATTTTCTAGCCGTTATGGAGACATTTCTAACAGGTTCACTTATCAGGTCTGTAACAGCGCCTGCCTGCTCATATTTAGTCTATAGAGGTTTATGTAGACTTCTGTTTTTACTGTGGTGAATAGAATAGGTTAGGTCAATTGGTCCTTACTGTTAACTTCTAATATAGGTTTATAAAATATGGCTCATGGTTGCTTATGGATGTCTGTGTATTTGTATGCTATTCACATATATTCTCTAAATCACTGTTAAAGTTCGACACAGATAATCAGCAGTGTTGTGTAGGGTGGTTACTTGATGTATCTTCATCAAGTGTGCTGTTATCCAAAACAACGACGTTGTACCCCCCCACCCCGAAGGTGCCCTGATGCACGAGCTGTCTAACGACGGCGCGCGGCGTCAGTTCGAGTGCTACCTGGAGGAGATGGTGCTGCCACTGATGGTGGCTAGCGCCCAGAGCGGGGAGAGGGAGTGCCACGTGGTGGTGCTGACGGACGAAGACGTGGTGGACTGGGACGAGGAGTACCCGCCCCAGATGGGAGAGGAGTACTCGCAGAGTAACTATGGCGCCCGCGGAAGCGACGCCCTCTGTCTTGCATCACGCGTGTAAAGGTACAGCCGTGGGAGCTTTTCCCTCCCGAACTCACCGTCTCCATGGTTTCCACAGTCATCTACAGCACCAAGCTGTACCGCTTCTTCAAGTACATCGAGAACCGGGATGTGGCCAAGTCCGTCCTCAAGGACCGGGGGCTGAAGAAGATCCGTCTGGGCATAGAAGGTACGGGGGGGGGGGGGGGGGTGAGCCGGGGGAGCCCTGCCTTCCACAGCAATCTTGTGTGCACAGGTGAAATTGGTTTAGGAACATCAGGGAATGCGTTGTACTTCATTCGCAAAATGGAACATTTTCGCGCAAAATGGAATTGCTTTGAGGAGTCGGCTTTGTACTGGTAAAACCCCAGAGCGTAGTTTGTCAGAAAAGCATAATGTTCCTCTCAAATGTGCCCGCTACAGCTGACAGGTCTGTTCCCAATATGGCCTGTGTGTGTGTGTATATATTGAATACACAATATACTGAAATAATCCTTGGATTACGTAGTCGCCCTGTGCTTTGTGTCCTCATCGAGATGGGAAAGCTGTATAGCGATCAATCCCATCAAACCAGTGGTTTGTGGCATGTGGTTTATAATAGTTTGAGTCCCAGTGGAAATGTGTCTGTGTACTTAACACACACACACTGTCAGGATAAAAAGCGATGAAGACTTTAGAGTCGACTTGACCTGACTGCTTCTCTGACAGCTGATTGCTTCAAGATGATTTTCTTCTGAATTGTGGTGCTGCCGTGGAGCAGGTTAGGCGTTTTTACATAAATCGCCATGGATGTTCGCAATACAATTTAAATAAACTAACTAAAAAGCAGATTCACCGCTGTGAGAAAACGCATGGTTAGGTTGTTGTTGTTGGGTTGCTATAGAGATTATTCAGTTAGCTAGACAACAGTACATCCTGCATCTGTGGCGATGACCTTTTGACCTCCGTCTCTGGCCAGGCTACCCCACCTACAAGGAGAAGGTAAAGCGGCGCCCCGGGGGTCGCCCAGAGGTCATCTACAACTACGTGCAGCGGCCGTTCATCCGCATGTCCTGGGAGAAGGAGGAGGGCAAGAGCCGCCACGTGGACTTCCAGTGCGTCAAGTCCAAGTCCAGCAGCAACCTGGCGGCGGCGGCCGCGGACATCCCGCAGGACCAGCTGGTGGCGCTGCAGCCGGCGGGGCCGCAGGTGGACGAGCTGGACACCCTGCCGGGACCCCCGGAGGAGGGGGCAGCCGCGGCAGCGTGCGGACGCCCGCCCGAGGCAGCTCACGGCCACGAGCCTGACCCTGACACCAGCCCCCCCTCTGCATGAGTCTTCAGCCGTGTCCTCAGGTGTCTCCCCCTCCACACACACACACACCTTCTCTACAGTCAGTGCCTCCGTGCTTCCACCCCCCCCCCTCCAGGAGCAGAATGCCACTTTGCCTTGTCTCACACACGGGCTGAAGCCTGCATCAGAAGCACCGCATCCTGAGACAGGCTGAAGCTCAGGCAGTCTGCTCCAGCCTGCTGATCTCCACTCACTTGGCTCCGATTCATGTCCCTGCAGTTCTGTGTACCTTCACCTGAGACACTATGACTGTACTGTAGCGGTTTGCAACTGTTTAATTTGAAAATGTTATGACAACATAATGGCATACTGTATAAATACTATTGAAAATAAATATAGACTTTTTTTTATTTTCTTTTATTTTTATTTTTATAAAAGCTAGTGTTTTATCAGCTAAAATTGAAGATATTTTTCAATGAGTCTATTTCAGATAATCTCACTGTTCCCAAAAAGCAACATGTGGTCTCATAAACCACATAGCCAGATGACCTTGTTGAGAATCACTGCTGTAGATTACATTTTGTGCGTGTGTGTTTGAGTGGGTGGGTTATGTGTGTGTGCGCATGCGCGCGCGGACATCTTGATCTCTGTCATTCTGTGAATGTGTTTTTGGACATAACTGGAACACTGCTGTGTCAATCATAAGGTCCACACTCACCTGAAATAAGAAACATGGTATAGTCTACGTTATGGGGGAATTCTGGTCAAAGGCAGATAACCAGTTTCTTTTTTTTTTCTGTCTGGCAATTAAAGAGGCCATCGTATTACAATAAGGTGCTGATGTGCAGGACTCTATTCATGCAGTGTTTTTATATTGCTGTATTTTTACCATTTTACCCTGTGCCGTCTGCACAAACAGGTCTGTTAATATTGTCACAGATAAACACTCCATCTGATGCAGTCACATGCCCGAGGTTGACCACAGCACACTGAGGTAGCTACATTATGAGTTGGCTGCCATGAACGCACAGGAATAAAGAATAGATTACTCTTTTTCTAATAAATATTATAAATGTGTTTATCATTCATGACTTGTTTCTTTTGTTTTTGATTCAGATAGTTGATTTCCATTTTGGAGTAGCAATATCACTTGAGAATGTTCATATCAGTAGACAACTCATTTCAAAAACTAGGAATATCCATAAAGCCAGAAAGACATATTTTTACAAATATTAAATAGATTATAGCTGCGATATTCAGCATTGTTCCATATTTGCTAACATTTTGCTAACACGTCTTAATTACAAATGTTACATTTACAAACAGGACCCTCAAAAATTTATCAGAATACACTTACCTGTGGATCTCTCTAATTCACTTATCATAGATGGCAGACTGTCAAAAGTTCAAATGACAAGCTTTCTCAGAATTATTTAATATAATAACACTTGTGGTTGAGGAAATTTTGGCTGAGGATTGACACTAAACTCTTATTACCCATTATTTGGCAAGAGGATTTCTGTAATCTCATTCAAATGCTTGTGTCTCATACTTTAGTCTGACTAGAAAGTGGTAATATCCTGTTTGCACTTGTAAATGGGTGCATTTATATAGCTCTTTCCAGTAATCTTGACTGACATTAACCCAGTCACACACACATGCATACATCCAGTTGTAGACCGAATGAAATGGCACTGATTCAATGAAATGCACAGCACACAGATGTACTGAAGCTCAATTGCTTAGATTTGCTGAGGTGTTTGTGAAGCGATACATTAATGTACCACAACCTTAACCCTGTAGTAACGTGGATCTAAGGCAGTCTTAGCAGAACAATTCATATTTGAAACACATGTCCAACTGTGGTACTAGGTCTATACCAACTAGACATAGGTATACACAAAAGGTATACTACCAACTACTAGTGTCAAATTGTTAATATAGTGTAAAGGGAAACCACTCAAAATTGACAGAAACAAATAATTTTATTTTAAAAATATTTCACTGTCGATACATACAATACACTCATCATACTCATATATATATATATATATATTTATTTGCATAAAGTATACTCTTGAACATGATAATATTTAAGGATTTGTTACATTTTTGAGTGGTGATGGGTATATAAACAAGGGCCACTTGGTTGTAATGTGTAGTGTCAAAATAAAATGACCAAAAATAGAGAAAACACGAGAACAAAGAGCAAGCCTTCCTTACCATGAAAAACCCATGCCCAACACTCAACACCTAAAATGGCACCATGAGGAGTTTTGAGCAAGTGAGGGTTTCCCACAGTACTTACTATTTCCATATTGCAAACACTTCAGTCTACAGTATATGCTGTATATAATTTCACATTTTTGTTGAGAAGCCAACCCAGTGGGAAGAACTTAAAATTAGCATTTTTGTCACTGATATTGTTGCATTTGTAATATTGTTTACATAAACATGGACTTATGAGGTATAGCAGAAAACTCCTCATAGTGCCTTTCATATTTTATCACATCTCCTGATCCAATTTGGCTCTCATACACTTAAAGCATTCATAACAGTATTTTCCCACAACTGATCTTTGCTTTACAAAAGTGTGTTTTACAGTGTTCAGAGTAATAGCAAGGTCTTCCTCAGGATGACAATTGGCAACAACTGACGACCATACAGCCAATTAAGAGTCTAATAATAAGGAGCTTGCTTCCATGGTCAATTTGAAAGTGAGCCAATTTAGCACATCTTGGTGACTAAACCATTTAACTGATAAAGTGAAGTTGTGCACTTGCCAAATAAAATCCCATAAAATCATATGTGCAGATTGTCTGCAAAAAAATAAAAATAAAACACAACACAGAGGGTTAGTTGCAGAGATTAGGTGTCAATGCTTTTCCCAGTGGGTATCATGAGAAAAAGATCACAGCAGAATGAAGACCCATATCAAGGTCTACATTCTGCAACAGGGCAGTTACTGTAGGTAGTCACCTATCACACACTGTATAGGGAATAACACAGAAAAAGAAGTGCTCTTCTGAGACACTAAACTTTAAGCTTTTTTTTCCTCTTCTGGTGAACATTTGTCTATACTTGTTCCTGCCAGTCTAGATCGCATGTTTGCTTCCATGTTGAGCAGACAGCAGAGAGAGGCCAAGTTGTGGTGACAATGTGGCTATAGAGCATTCCATTATACACGTATGCGAGCTAGGCGATGTAGGGCTCGTGAATATCACGAGGCTAAATGCACACAATCTGGAGCAGCAGTCACGGGCAGACGTTTCAGGTGAGGGAGGGGTTGTGTGCGTTCTAGTGTTTGAAACCAAAACATTGTTTCTGTAATGTCTGTAACAATGTGCAATTGTCCCATAAAAAAAAAAAAAAAAAAAAAAATAGCACAGCAAGTTAGAATTCTATGAAGAAACTATTTCTTTTATATTGTATAAATTGATACACATTTTCTTTTACAAATCACTATACGGAAGGATATAGGAAATAAGTCAGAGTTTAATAAATATAAAGGGGGTCCAATGATGTAATGCTATTCACTTTGTCCTTGGATGTTCAGGCCTGGAGCATTTTTTTTTTCAACCTACAACAGGTGTCACTTAAAGCCCGATCACATAGTAGGTACAGTGTCTGTTAGACATGTTTGAAAACTAGCTAAATGGACTAAACATTTACACTGAAAATGAAAGGTTTGCATATCAAATATATAATAGAATCAACATAGGTGAGCACAATGGCAAAAATGCATAGAAATTAAAATGTACAAACACAATGTCCCTTTGACAGGATGACTATCAGAATACTAAACTATAAAGCAAATCATATTGTCATTATTACATATACAGATTAATATCTAAAAAAGAAAATGTATATCTTTACAGTCCTTATATATATATAAAAGAATGTTAATTGTGTATATTCAGTAGTTTTGATACTTCCCAGTTTTGCCTTAAAGCAAGCACTGCATGAAATTAATATAAAAACTAAATTCAAAAACAGAACAGTTTCATCAGACCTGTACTGAACCGAATGACTCCGAGCGAGTTTGCTACTATGTGATCGGGCAGTTAGAAATCACTGTAGATAGGGCTTACATGGATTCATAGTGTTGACATTTTATTATGCACTGCCTCAACCAGATTTGCTGTCAACTAGCACAAACGTTTATCAGATGACATTGCAATTTTATTATTTACATATTACATAATGACCAAAAAGCCCAGTAGGCACACAATTTAAAATATTTAAAATATATATCCAATTCAGTGTGCCTTTAGGGTGTGTAGTGTAAATTCCTGCCAGTGTCATATTTGAGATGGTAATTATTTGAATATTAACTGAGTGTATATGAAGGGTTCCTGTAGCAGTGGAACAGCGAATACAAATATGTTTATTTTTTATTTTTGGTCACATGAATGGTGATAGCAGCCACAGGAGTTGAGTTGGCAGTAAACCAGAAACATGACAACTTTACTGTAGCTGAAAACATCCCGATTAACAGCAGTATGTTTACAGTACTGCTGCTACTCAGGGTATAATCCCCTGAGACATTTGGGAGCAGTTGGCCACAAATGAGGTGTTTGTTCGCCCAGAGGGGCATCCTTTTGTACGTATGGATCTGCAGAAGTTTGTTTCAGACAGTATATGCTAAGCTTCACACTGCAGTTGGTAGATGTTCTCAAAAAGCAAAGCAGGCCATTTGAACAACACAAACATTAACAACTGCATTTTGTTGGCTAGCATTATTACTCAACTCCTCAGAAAACACTACAGGTAGGTAGGTAGATTTGGGTATAGTTACTGTATTTGGGCTCTAAAATAGAGCTGCCAAATCATTATCTTGGGTGTGTTGGAAAACACAGCTATGTCTAAAACGACTTTGCCCCCAGCCGTGTCGCAAATTAATCCAGCTGGAATCAGCTACCAAGCAGTTTCTATGGTAACCAATGTTACAACAGGGGGTGGGAAAGGTTCTGTTGGTTATGTGACGAGGTGGGCTGCCATTGGTGGGTGGCTTGGCCTGACTGGGTGCAGAGACTGTGTCAAGTGTCAAGTCGGCGGCCATCTTAGCGACGCAGCTGTGTACCCTGGAGTAATAGTCTGGCCGCAGGCCGCCCTGCCACGCAGAGAGCCCCGTGGAACGTGACACAGCCACGGTGCAGCCCGACTCCAGTCTCCCCGCATACAGCTCTCACGCCGAGGACTGCAGAGGCCCTTTGAGTACCTCACAGAGGCCAGGGGAGGTCGCTGAAATCCACAGGGCCCCCCAGGCCGGCGTCAGCCTCCAACAGGGACATGATGACAGCCATGGCGGCCTCGTCATTACTGGGGCTGCTGGAGCCAGTCTCGTCCATGATGTCGATGCTCAGGTGGGAGTTATCACCTAAGTACACACACACACAGCAGTAGACAACAATGGCTAAGGCACATTAATACACTTTAAACATTGATGATTATGAGTGGACAATGAACTAAAATGTGTGTGTGTGTATACGCACTCATGATGGACTGGTTAGAGTAGGGGTATCCTATAGAGTCGGGTCCCCCGATGATTCCTGTCGAGGGCAGGTCGGGGGTTCCTCCGTTCTGAATCTACACAGGCAGTGTATGGGTTAGTGTTGACTGTTTGTTTAGTGTACCACCCATTGTCAACCAGACTTTGCAGGGATGTGGGGCAGATCGCCTTCTAGCAGGATCAGTATGAGATGACAGACTGTGTAACGTACAGCATGCCATGTGTATTGATTGGCTTGATGGGTCAGGGCGCTGGAAACTTTTGTCCCTCCCTACATGAATATCAAGTGAGTATTGACTCCATGCTTTTTGTTACTATTGGCCTCATGTACGTGTGTTAGCAAGCGCGGCGTCAAAGCGAGCGTAGCCAGACTGCAGATGGCGCACTCTGTGCCATTGCATTTCTGTATGCCTATATTATAAGAAGTGGAATAAACATTTATTTTAACAGCAAACAATCAAATCCTCTCAGCAAATCTCTCCATGGCCCGTGTCTTCATTTTGCTTATATTAATCTTGCCAAAGCTCGCTTCCCA
>JAODVN010000021.1:127744-143493 GCA_025434125.1 Chologaster cornuta
TCTTGTGCCTTGATGTAGAACAATTTACATGAACACGATTGTACAGTTCTGGTTCAAGATATAAAGAAGACTCACGCGTGGATGAAGAAACATGAAGACAGATTAATATTGTAAACAATATTGTGAAACAGATTTCAGCAAGATTAAAATGTATTTTAGATACATTTGGGCTTGGGGTACGTGTGTTATTTTTAAAAGGTTTTACAGCATTTAGGTGAAAAAAGTTAATTACAGGAATACTCAGTAACAAATTATACAATATTGTTGAAATATTTCAGCAACACTTTGTGTTGCAGATACAGCACAGTGCATAATTTCACGAAAAGAAATAAACAGTGAAAAAGTGCATACATATTCATACATATTCATGCCCTACTGACGTCAATTTTGTAATATTACAGCTATAGCTCACAGTTGATTGCACACTACCACCTGATCAACCGGGTATGTTTGAACATAACTAACAAAGCACAAAGATAAGTCTGGATATAGGCTTAGTAAATGGGGGTCAAACATGCAGACAGACTCTTATAGTTCTTCAAAAGTCTTTAGCATACACATACAAACCGACATATACAGTTTATTAAATTGTCCAACTGTCCAATTACAACTGTCCAATATCAATAATGGTGGTAAACCTAAAAGATAAACATCTTATATTTGTCCATACAAATCTGAAACCCCCATGGACTGAATTGTTAAACAGGTTGGGTTGTATGGTGATGAATGAGATTACTGCTGTTGACACTAAATCATCAGGACTTTTAATGTTCACAGGCAAGTTTCAGTTCTCCTGGTGGAAGACCAACTCTTTTGACTCCTTCATCTAAATTGTAAACATAAGTGGGGAAAATTACATAAAAAAGTTTATCATTTAGCAGATGAACATGCAATTTTGAATAATTACAGGAAAGTACAATCATAATAACTAATGTAATGTATAATGTGCAATTTTTAACCTTTTGAATTTCTAAGCATATATTATTATTCAGGTATTACCAGTTGGAATATTATACATAAGCATACATACATACAGTGTCAGTATGTAGAAAAACTTGTCTTGTTTTTACAGCAGCATGCCAACAGGTGGCAATAATTATCTTGACAATGTCTTAAGATGTTCTGCAATGATCCTGAGTTGAGTTTCCACTGTGTTGATTGAAGTTACAGTCTCCTCAAATGGCATGTCAGATTAACTGTGGTTTACATAAGAAATGATCCACGCTAATAATATTTCAAACAAACTTTTGATAAATTAGCAAATCGAAATCAGAAAGTAATAACGAAGATAATGATGTAATTTATGTCATGATGCTTTATAGGCCAATGAAGGTTGTGCATGACATAGCCATTCAATGACTCACAAAGACACTATAGCTCAAATGCATACTGTAAAGACATAAAAAAGCATAATGTATATTAAGTTATGTGAAATAGCATTCGTATCTACATTAAATAATGTACATGTTCATGATAGTAAACATGATTAGGGAATCCACTGACATTTCCTTTATATATAGAATGAATAGATGTGGAAGTACAATAACTGATACTGACTTTTAAACTACATTTTCTGATTTCATTCACAAAGACACTGCTGGTTCACAGAAATACAAACATAACTATATAATGTATATTTTAATTGCACAAACATTTTAAGATAGATACCGTATATATGTATGCTACATGTTACCTACTTTGACAAATATTTATGTAGAGAGTAATTTGTGCGTATTGTGTGTATTCTCTCTCTCTCTCTCTCTCTTTCTCTCTCTCTTTCTCTCTCTGTCTCTCTCCCTGTTTGAGATAGATCCTGAAGCAATAGCTCTGAAGTCGAGGCCTTACAAAAATCTATATGGAAACTTTTTTCCGATGACTGAGGGGAGCAAGTCCAGTCTGATCATTGTGGTAAACTGAATATGGAACTGGGGATTTAGGAAACATTTTAAGCATCCGTTTCAGCTATCTAACAATCCCACAATGAGAAAAGCAGTTCCTAATAGTACACAGATGCATTTTGTGGGATTTATCTGGTTGGAAATTAGATGGTTGGTATAAGAATGGCCAAAGAGTAAAGCTCAATATTCAAAGTGAAGGATTGCTTCGTTCTATTTCCCTGAAATTACTGCCACAAACCCACCTCTTGTTTCCAAACCAGAGACTTTGGAAATAACAGGGTCTTCGTGAGGATAGTCTGGTTGCTAATTGTTCACACTTGTTTTTAAATCACTAACATTATTCTACTCTACCTCCAACCTACTGTAACCTATGTTATGGGCTATGCAGGCATCTTCTTGTCAATCATTATCTTTCTACCAGGCCAGAAGCAAACATTCTAAGAGATTAATTAAAATATACATTCAGCTCCCAGATGATTTTATCAGATAGTTATTGTATTTACACAACCAATATAAAAGCAAGGATATTTATGTATACTGCATATTATTTGCGTACTTGGAAGCAAGAATTTATGGTTTTGATGTTTTTTCTTAACATAATTCCTTCAGGAATTCACAAGATTTGTTGCCAAGCAACACATAATTTTTGTGTGTAGACTAGCTTTCCGTTTTATCAAGAGCCCCTGAAAAACTAAGGGAATAATAATATTATCCAAAATTGATTAAAACACGGATGTTTATGACCTATGAATGTATTCAGTCCACAATATAATGTATATATTTGTGTGAAATGTGGGTTTACACCATTGGGACTGTAATTAAGTAATACATCTCTGACAGAGTGTGAATTAGCTATTGCTATTATCAGGAAATTTGTTGAACTCTGTGAGGAAATGAAACGTTTACACTGAGATTACTACACACACAATAATATTTATAGAATCCTAAATGGTATCATCCCTGAGATAAATAATGAAAAATGCGCATGTGCGTGTGCATGTTAGATTTGGGGAGGATCTAAAGGAACCCCCTTTAGGAAATCATGTAGTAATTATTCACTTAGCGACACACGGACACGATATTACAGCTCAAACCAGCTGAGTTTCCTCGGTAATGGGAAACGGCCGCAACTACCCTTCCCCTGTTGATTTTCCTCCCCGGTTTTTAAAGCTCCCCATTTTTCCAGAGGGTAGTCATTTCCAAGGCTAACGTGAAACCAGACACCCGTGAGCTGCACCGCTCCAGAGTCAACACAAGGCCCGCCCTGACATCGTCTCCCTTGTCCCTCCTTTTTTAACATTTTATTTTACTGCTCCTGGGAAGGTAAACACCCTCACGCTGTATCCCAAAGTGGATTTCATTATGCTGACGCTTTCTGGCTGTGTTTTCCTTCTCTAGTCATTCCCCCCTCTCTCCATTGGCTCCCACATCTGGAGCCCAGCTCTTCATTTATTTCTGTGGTCTGGATTTTTTATATGTTTTCTCTTTTCTTTTTGTTTTTTTGTTGTGTTTTTCTCAAAATACTTTACCTAGTGTTGCAAGCATCTCTCTCTCTCATGAGGTCTGCAATTACATCTCACCATACCAGGTCACTCTGCAATTACATGTTCCACCCGTTCCACCACAAGATCTCTCAATCCCCCTCCTCTGAATACAACAAGTAAAAAAAGCAGCGCCACTGCTCATATGGCAAACCAAAATAGAATAGTTTCATGTCTGTTTGGATGGCGGCCCAGCTGAAACTATGCTCCGCCGCTTGACTGACGGTGGGATGTGGGCTTTTTCTCCCCGAGAAAAACGTTAAGGCCGGTCCCGTTAAGTCTTTGAGCAGTCATACTCCAACGGGCTTCAGTAGTGGTTGCACCAGTTGGGCTCTAAAGAGATCGAGAAATAGACATAGAAAAGAGGTTTACTGGACAAGAATACAAGCCAAAACAATGAATCCCCCCAGGACCACCTAAGGAGCTGACCTAGAGAACAGGTAAGTCCAGTCATAATTCAGTTGAATCTCCTCTCTTCTTTTTCAAATGATAAAAGGATGCAAAGTAAAGTCTTTGCAAAGTATTTTAAAGTCTTTGTAAAGTCGTTTAGGCTTTTGTCTGACTTTAGAGAGAAACCTTCTTCTAAAGCAGACATCCCTGTTTCCCCAAAGTCTCCATTGTGCTGTTGACAATTGGACCAGTCATAGAAGTTGTATATATGATGCTATAGTGTGCAATAGTGACCTAATTACTATACACATAAAATGTTATTTTAATAGGAACCTCTTTTGAGACTTCCTTGAATGAGATAAGGCAAGATAATGGTATGAAAGTGTCCCTGTTATCACACAAACTTGAACTGAAAATAAGTCTGGAACTGTAGAAATTGAAAGGCCACAATACAACTGATATGTGCAGGATAATGTATAATACCTAAGGTGTAAAGATTGAACTTCAGGAGTCCTTATAGTGAAATAGAAAGTAAGTCAGTGCCACCAATTTAAGTTATCACTTGGAGCCAGCTGTATGTGTGTATTGGTGGTTCCTATTAGTTTCATTATAGTTCTTTAATCAATTAAATTATCTTTTCTATTGAATTTGCTGGCTTCTTGTCTATGACTGCAGTAAAAGACGGCAGTGCTGATGGAAACCACTGCTGTCACCCTTGTCGTGGTCCTCTACTAACACAACATGATGTGTAGGCCAGGTTACTGTCTGGTTAATGTGAACCGCTCATGTAGGTGTGGCACTGAGTATGCCATGACACTGTTTAATTATGTTCTCCACATGGGCGGTATGATCTGGGGCTTCCGCTATAACAAACCTCTTGGGCGTACATACGGTCACACCCCTGCTCACATGCATTGTCTCTCGAGCCATCGGAAGAGTTCTTGGATGGACAAGTTCAGCCCGATGAGTAATGCAATGTCCATGTGTTACTGCGAGGGCGTGACTCAATGTGGTCACAGCTAAAGATGAAAACATAAATCTTGAGTTGGCTCTCCTTATGTGTGGTTTGGCCACAAACATTGTTTGTCTTAAAGTGAAGCAGCTTTAAATTTACATATATGAGACAATGCCTGATTCTTAAGGGTAAGATGGTCGTAGAAAATGATTGTCCAGGGTTAAGGTCCTGTTATCGTGCTAAAGTTGAATGTCTCTCGAGAAATAGTAATCCCTTGGTGAACACTGTTTCTATGGGGCTGAGGTTATTTCTTTCCTCTTCTGTTTAACAAACCTTCCTTCTGTTGCTCTCTGTGTGGCCGAACCAGAGTCAAGTCTAGACCATTTCAAGTTTTCCCCAACTCCAATCATCTATGAAAATAATATAATCTAATATAATCTAATCTAATGATCTCTACACACATTGTTGAAACCAGTGTGTTCCTTGCATTGAATTTAAATAAGACTTTAAAGACATTTAATTATGATATCAACAGTAACATCCATCTGCATTGCATTTTCATCTTGTCTATAGGACCATAAACATAATTTTGCTGTCATCCTTCTCAGTTACAGCCAACAAACTGCTGACTTTTTGATTTTAGCCTCGTCTTCTCAGATTGCTTCAGTTCATCTAGTTTATGTTGTCCTGTTGGCTTCATTCAAATCTCATACAGACTATATTTTCACAATGATATTAGACTTAAATTCTATTTGACCTCTGAGGTTAGGGAAGCATGTTGTTATAAATAACATGGCACTGTGCATTGGGTCATATCAATGGGTCATATCATTGGGTCATATCAATGGGTCATATTATTGGGTCATATCAATGGGTCATATCATTGGGTCATAGCAATGGGTCACATCATTGGGTCATATCAATGGGTCATATCAATGGAACATATCTTTGAAACATATCAATGGGGCTATATAATTGGGTCATATCAATTGGGTCATATCAATATGGTCATATCAATAGGGTCATGTCATTGGGTCATATCAATGGGTCATATCATTGTGTCATATCAATGGGTCATATCAATGGGTTATATCAATTGGGTAATATTAATAGGGTCATATCATTTGGTCATATCAATGGGTTATATCATTGTGTCATATCAATGGGTCATATTATTGGGTCATATCAATGGGTCATATCAATGGGTCATATCATTGGGTCATATCAATAGGGTCATATCATTGGGTCATATCAATGGGTCATATCAATTTGGTCATATCAATAGGGTCATATCATTGGGTCATATCAATATGTCATATTATTGGGTCATATCAATGGGTCATATCAGTGGGTCATATCAATGGGTCATATCAATGGGTCTTATCATTGGGTCATATCATTGGGTGATATCATTGGGTTATATCAATGGGTCAAATCAATGTGGCGTCTAGCTGCTCATTGGCCTGAATATTCACTTGTATAGAATCTGTATGTAGAATCAAAGGTATACTTTGTAAAGTATAAAGAGATCTAAATGTACTCTTTTTGTAAACCGTAGTGCTAGCCGGATGAAGTGTGTGTTTTATGAAATACACAGTATTCTTTGAGACAATATTATTTGGTATACATCACAATGAATGCAGCAAGTGTAAATAATTTGAGGTTGTTTTAATTGTGTGAATAGTGACACATAACTACGAGCCAACGAGACGACTCAATTACGAGAGCGCAGGTATACATTCTGCGTAGGCGGGCCCAATATGGCAGCCAATCTAGGGCCCAAGATCGGACAATAAATCAATATTAGACTGGTAGAATTAGAGCCTGCATGCTTTTGGTCTGTTTTCTCACATTTATCTTCTTTTCTTCCTGCTCCATTCCTTCACCTAATTGGAGAAATGATTCCGTCTTGGAGTCCCTTGGACTGACCGATTGTGTGGACATGTAGATTGCCACTGTGGGGATGGGGAGACAATAAAAGGTAAAGGCTGCTCTTTGTTGTTCTGAATGTCGACACGACAGAGAGTAGGCCTACCCCAGGGAGTCTTGAAGAGAGGCTATTGCTTTCATCTTGTGTTTGGGTTAACCCCAGTCTGCCACAAGACGTCACCATGACTCAGAAACTACCGTTTGTTGAGGCCTTTTATGAAACATCTGATCTGCCAAAATAAAAATGTCCAACCATTCATGAATGCAACGTTGTATTAATGTGTTTGTTGTTTATTATAGTAGGTATGTAGACAGTTTTTCTTCCTTTCTTACATAGCTGTCCATTTAGCGTTAGTCTGGAAAACATGTTGCTTTTCCAATGTGAGCCACATCTTGCTAACCTCTCAACTCTCTTTTCAATTTGTATGTTAAGCTATCCTGTTCATATGAAATGAAAAATTGTGAAGTGTTTCAGACAGACAGATGTATGGGTGTGTGCGAGCACAAAATCTAACACATGCTTACTTTGCATACCAGGCATTTGAAAAAATAGCACAGGATTAGCTTTTGAAGTGCCATGTGTGTGCTTGGCATTCCCATGTGGAGTGATTCTTGCCTACCTTGCGATTTCGGCAGATGATATTTACTTATCACACTAAACACATGGGTTCTATTTAGCCATTGGTTCTGTGGTGCAGAACAACTTTAAGGAGTCCATCGTCCTCTTCATATTGTTAAACGACTTACTTTACACTTTACTTTAGAGTATAGAGTAACTAATTAATATGTACTATGTTATCTTTGTGATATGGTAGATGTAAGTATTATAGCTAGCTTCCAGATGTTTCAACTTCTATATTTACGTATGGATGAAAATAATCTTAAAGCTTTTACAGATGTTTTAACTTCTATATTTACGAATGGATGAAAATAATCTTAAATCTTTTACAGATGTTTTACCTTCTATATTTACATATGGATGAAAATAATCTCAGAGCTTTAACAGATGTTTTAACTTCTATATTTACATATGGATGAAAATAATCTTAAACGTGTGTTACCAGAGTAAGTGACTTGGAGACCATCAACGTCTGTCTCTGGCCTTAGATTTGGCCAGAGGAAACATCCTCTACAATCGCTCCTCTCTGTCTCTCTCAAACTCACTTGCTAATCACACCCCCCCCCCCTCCCCACACACACACACACACACCCACGCATGCAGACATAACCAACCCGACCCACCCACCCCCTAATGGCAAACAGCTGTAGAGTAGACATGCACAGATTTACTTCTATTATATTCCTCCCCTCCAGTGCCCTCTCTCTCTCTCTCTCTCTCTCTCTCTCTCTCACTCTCTCTTGCTCTCTCTCGCTCTGTCATTTTCTCCCAGTTATATTATGCTGGTGTCCAAACCCAGTATATCACTGGCGTTTATTTATGGTTTCAGCATGGGATAGGAGGTCAGTAATCACAGCTGCCCATGGGTGGAGATTGATAGACAGCTAGCAATACATTCTGATTATGTAATGTGCTGTGACTGTCATATTGTAGCTGCCTTGTCTCTCTGATGTGTATGGCAGTAGCTTTGTCCAAGACCATCTAACCATTACAAGCAGTGAGGTCAATCTGTGAGATTGACAAGCGATCGGAAGCGGCAGAATGGGGTACTTAACACTCTTGTCAGGACCAGTGTTGGGCAGTAACTAGTTATTAGTAACTAGTAACTAATATTTGTTTTCCCTGTAACTTGTAATGTAACTAATTACTATTTCCAAAACAGTAGTACTATTACAATTATAAATCCAAGTACTGTGTAACAAGAATGAGATTTCTGGTTTTAGCTAATTTAGTTAGGGTAAGTTAATTGAACCAGCCTGTCCAATCATCTGGTTTGAGAGGCTGCAATGTTTTTACTGGCTGATGGTTGACTCCTAAGGTTAATTATTGTTCCAATAAAGAGGATTCAATTCTAAAATGAGCTGGGTACACAGGTTGTCATTTTTCGGATAGGGCGAGGCATGGTAGTGATTGTGAAAGTAATGTAGTAATGTAACTAGTAGTGTACTGTAACTAATTACTTTTAATATACAGTAGTAAGTAAATAGTAACATATTAACATTTCTGAGTAACTTGCCCAACATTGGTCAGGAATATACCTTTCATTGTTTTGGCTACATGCCGGCTGTTCCTGTTTGAAATAGTATATGATATATATTATAGAAATCCTTAATGCTGTGTCATTCTCTGTATATTTAAAATGTTAAAATAATTATAATGTTGATAATTCATTTGTTTGTGCTGATGGATCCTCAGATGTCCATTTAGGTTGAGAACATTGCATTATCAGAAGACCATTTAGGGAAAATATGATGTATGGGTAACTTGTTAAAATGGTAGTGTGAAAGATTGTGAAGAAGTGTGTTTTAAAACCTCTCATTTCAAGTGTAAACACATCATTAATTTGCCCACGAAACCCCTTCTTTAAGGGCAGCTAATCTTTGAAATGTGCATTTCTATATGGTTTGCACATGAGTATGTGCACGGACATACATGCTGTGTGTGTTGGTCTTAGTGGATACTGCAACTTTTTAACTCTGTTGCTTTCCAATAAATACACACAGCCCACACATAAACATCAGCGTTCAAATGTTGATGCTTCCTTTCCATTACATTAAACTGGGTTCAGCAGTTGTTTGGTATTCCCTCCTAACTTTTTAGTCATTAGGGAATCAATAATCTAATATATGGTTCAAGTTGGAGAACCCAGGTTCTGAACTAATAGGTATTTTGCTTTATAGCTAAAGGATATATTTGTTTGTTTTGTTGCTAATTCTCTTTCTGTTTCCATTTAAATGTATTTTACTTCAATTTCCTTTTTTGCATTTGTATATCGGTAATACATTGTGAAATTTAGAGTAGTCAATATTATGGAGATTCTAATTTAGCTTTAACTGTCATTAGATGTGTATGTGCAGGGCCACAGTGTCTTTGTTAACACCATGTGTCATGTTACAGCAGGTGATTATAAAGATGCACCCTACTTTTAAGTCTGTCTCCAATTATGTTGCATGACTCCCTATATTAGCCATGTGGCGAGTCTGCACACACGCACACGCACACACAAACGCGCACACACAAACACACACACACGCACACACAGACATCTCTCCACAGGCTCCTAACTCCTTTATTATTGAGTAGGCCCCAGTGTTTCATTATAGCTGCCATTGCAGTGGTGTCAGGTACACTTCGCTTCAGGCGAGCAACCACACTAAGATCCAGTATCGGCTTTCCTTCGGACTCCTGGATCCGCTGCCCCAGACCCAGTGTAGTACGGGCCCTGTGTCAGCAGTGGTTGTCGGCTCAGCGCTGATCGCTCACTCTGCTGTGGATTCAGGTAGCTTTCAATGGACAGAGAAGGTTAAGATGCATTTGGATATTTCCCTCGCTGCGATGCCAGGTTGCTTCAGCTTTCAGGAGGTACGGTATGACAATCATATGTTGTGCGTCCCCAAACCCACCCCCCAATTGCTGACTGTGAAATACCAAGATGACATTGTGTTCACATTAGCAGACAGCTGGTGAAGTAATACAGTTATTTATGAGAGTACGTTTGATTTTGATATGTGTGTCCATGTGTACAGTAGCGTGCGTATGTGCGTGTGTTTGTCTTCTGTAGTGTTGGTAGAGGAACTGTGTGCTTATAACAGTATTTTAAGGTTTGTCAACATCACATGACACATACTTTACACTATCACAGAATGCTGGCTGCTGAGCCTATTAGGGATTTCCCTTTGCATGTGTCACTTGACATGAGTATTGCCTGTTAGAGTAGAGACACAATAGGTTACACTACAAGATAATGGGATCCATGATACATAAGATGTGAATAGCCCATTTCTATCATTAATCATCTCCGAAGCTCTCGAAGTGGATTGTTTGATTTGTTTGACAAAACCTGGTCTTAAACCTGCATAGTTACCTGTAGCAATGTATATAAATTGCACTGTTCAAGTTCACTTATTAAAGCTTTGTGAATGAATTTAGTTAATCAGTGTTGCCCTTGTTCCAGCTCTGTTCATTGTTACTCCCTGCCCTGTGTTTTCTAGTCTCATTAGTTCCACCAGTGTTAAGATGAATCATGTGTTGAACTGTACCTTGTTGGTATTATTAACCAATATTCTGTCTGTCTGAATATGTAAGCCCTTTTGTTTCCCTAATCCTTTTCTTGGTCAGTGTTTGTCTATGGTAGATGCCAGAGGTGCGTTCAGAATTGGCAAACAGTGGCAAATGTTCGTGACGAACATGTTTGCTTTGAACTTGAATTGTGAACGTTTTGTGTAAAACATTGAAAAAATATTAGATTTAAACTGTCACCCTACACTACCTCCCCAAACCGTTTGCTTTTGTTCGCAAACGTTCACGGTGAGCACAATGCAAACGCCAAACTGATTAAATATGTTTGCAAACGTTTGCTATGTTCGCCAGTTCTGAACGCACCACAGGTCTGTGTGTTTCTGCTTTCATATTAAATTGTGTTGTCTACCTTTGTCTGTCGTCAGATCCTTACCTCACTTGGTATAGTCCCTATAGAACACAGAGACACTCCACTATACCGTAATGTGTAGCTATGCCAACAGGGATCTCTGGATGTATACTGTACATGTATATAAGGTGTGCACATTTGTGTGGCCTTCATTGTCCAGGTTGCATGTCCCACATTTGTCCTTCACTTTTCCCACTCTCTTCTTCTTTGTCTCTTTAAGCCTCTCTCCTAAATAGAAAACCGGTATACTTGTTAGAAAATGTGAAAACTGCATCTCCTATCTTCCAGTCCTCCCACATACCTCTTCCTCTGTGCGAATGTCAGGCTCTCATGCCTGTGACAGTCCTGAAGGCCCTGTCTGCATCATGCGTGCACACAAACACACAGACACACACACATTCAAACACATGCACACACACAGACACACCAACCGTCATGCTGAAGAGATGTCAAGTTGTTGTGTTATAGTTGTAGTGTTTTCCAGCCATTTGTCACATGCCTGCAGAAGCACATTTGGGGAAACTGGTCATTGTGTGAGCCTCACAGGTATATTCCTCATCAGATTGAAATTAGACAAAACGCACACTTGTAGATCATAAACCAATTGACACTATAATCTATGGTTTGCATCTCATATGCATTTGAATGGATAGAAACAGGCACTGATTAGATGAACCCATATATGCATTATGGAAGCTGTCCTTGTTTTCAGAGGTGGGTCTTGCACCATTTGTGAAGAGATTGAGGTGAATTGTGAATGATCTAGTAGATTGACAGATTATTTTAAAGCATGCATGCACAATAGGCACTGGAAAAGCTAATAATCTTGTGTTGTGATATTGTGTCATGAAATTGACAAACCCGTACACATTGATAACATCTAAAAACCAACATACCTCTGTTGAGTTTAATCTCATGTATATAATGTAATCCTAAACTAAATCAAATCAGTTTTCCTATATTTCTACTCATACGTTCATTCTAAACATGTGAGTAGTGGTGAGAGGAAAAAGTTTTTTACAGACATGACCAAGTTTTTATTTTTTACTTGGTATGAGCACATCCACAAAGTGGAGGAATGTACATATATCTAGGGTTTTAACAGCTACCAAACATACAATTTTAGCCATGTCTGGCTTAGCAAAACATGCCCTCAACTTAAAATAGGTTACCCTAAAATACAGTATGTCAGTGTTATCTACAGAATGCACTACATTTAGACCTAGTGGGGATAATAGGCGAGAGGGCAGGGGGGGGGGGTGCACATTACGTATACAGCACAAAATAGCATCTGCCTGTTATGTGGGACAACTTTGTTCAACCAATATCTTTAACAGTCACTAACATCTAACCAAAGTACCATGCCGTCCTTGTTTGCATTTGGTATTGCTTTTAATATAATGAATATCTCAAGTTTATCTCTAAAGTTGAAACAAGTCTAAATGAATCTTTGTTGATGAGAATCATTCATGACTGATAGCTCTGCATGACAAATGAAATCTCCCAAAGAGCAGCTGGATTTAAGATGCCTCAATATAAGAGATAATGTTCCACATTTGTCTGTCATTTAGAGGCATTATTTTAACTACTGACTGTAATTGAATATACCGTAGGGAATTACTGTATTACAATTTGTACTTTTTATCTTGGCAAGCCCAGAACTTCAGTCAATGCTCAGTTGATTTTAACCATGGCTTATATCTGAAATTGTCGGTTTATGTGTTTCCTGCTGGCGCTGCTAAAGCTAAACGTGCATTTAAAACGCCATTTATTAAAGGTTGAGTCAGGGATTCAGGAGAGAGATTGTTGATATTTTAACTACCAAAACACCTCTCTCCGCCCTCTACAATGGACATTTATTGCCAAGGATAGTGTTGTGATGAGACGGAAAATGTGTAGAAACACTCACACACATAGAACAGACAGCTAGATGGCCGTGAGTAGATGTTTACATTATTAGCTGCAATCGCTGCCTCAACCTATATGTCATAGATAGCACAGAAACGCGAATGCACAGCATTGAAATTGTCGCCTGTTTTTCACAGAACCAAAATAAGACTTACTAACAACAACCATACGTTAATTTGTCTTCTGCCTGGTCACATTCAGTCACGCTAGTCTCTTTCCCAAGAATAAGGAGTCAATATAGAGTTCACATTGCTATCCTTAGCCCAGGGCGAAGAGCTAAACCGGTGATAACTTTTTCAGAGAATAACTCTGCTCCGGAGCAGCGCCAGCTAGCCCTGGGCTAGTCGGGGTTAGCCCACTTTGAAATGATTGTGCCAGTGCAAGCACTTTCTTAGCCCAGGGCAAACTGCAGTGTGAAAAGCCTTATTGAGCCTGGCACCAGTATGTGGGACAGGAATGCGGAGTCCACGGCTCAGTAGAATCTACTCTTAGCTTGTTCCCACCCGGCCACCCAAACAGTGCCTATCTTGCCCAGCCTTCTCCTTCTGTATGATAGCTCTGTGGTGGGGATTGTGACCAATGTCTCCTGCCGTGAGCCCCCGTCTGCAGCTCAATGACAGGGACATGGGAGACACTGCAGCGTCTTGTCGCCGATGCAGGCTCTCTATTTAAGTGTCAGGGCCAGAGATGAATGTCTGCTACTCACATCTCAGTTGCTTTTGAGGATACCAAAGCAAAAGGACTCGTAGCGCTCTGGGACCATTGTATAAGGAATTGTGTAAGATCATTAGGAAGATGGCTCTGATAATTTGAGAGTGTGTCTGGCACAGAGACGACTGGGTTTGTCTTACAAAACTGTCCGTTGTACAAATTCAAGCTGGGCTTGGCCTTGACTGGTAAGTGGATGTGAATATTTCTCATAGGGTTCCTTTATTGCATTTTTTCTGCTATGTTTTTGTCAAAAACACAATGTCATTGCTTTTGGCAAACACTCAAGTTGAACCACTCCAGTGCGGTATTGTTATGTGTTGTTTTTGCTGACCAATTCTTGTTGTTTCTATTCAAGAATTTTAAACAGAATCTGCAATGGGCCTTACGGTTCCACCACAAAACACCAAAAGTACTGGAAATGTATTTTTACCCAATGACTATGCAGTTATAGAAACCACAGACAGTGAAGTCAGCAGACAATGAAATCTTTGTCTGCACCACTGTATAGTAATTTTAACTAGACGGTATAAATTGTTAACTTCAATTAAATTCAGTATTGTGTCAATTTTTTTTATATTTTCCATATGGCCTTTGTACTGTGCAAACCATTTGCTAAATGTTGAAATTATGCATCACATATACCTTTTCCCAAACATTCACAAGTTATGTTACTGTAGAGCAATATGGCCACCATGTAGAATGGAAAGCATTTATTTATTTAAACACAATTCTTAATTCACTACTTTAATGTTTGATGTGATGTTGCATAGCTAAACACAATGTAGATGGTTCATCTCACAGTGCATAATGGAATATAGTGCAGAGGGTTGGAATGATGTCATCACTCCAAAAAACACATGTACATAAGTAATACTATAGACACACGTTTAACACACACACACGCACGCGCCCATGCCCGTGCACACGCCCACACACACACGTAGCATCACGTGCATGTGCAACAGTAAATCAGCATTGCACACCTGAAGGATTTCCTTAAACAGTCTGGCGCACACACACACACACACACACACACACACGCCTGAGCAGTTGTTATTTTACCCCACATGTGACATTAGCGCTGAGACAGAGGTGTCCTTTGTTTGGCCCTCTCAAAACTAGCCCATTCTCCACGGCAACAGAACAGGAAACCCACAGGGTCGCTCAGGTTTCCTTTCAGACATGAAAAGAAATGTCAAGCACAGCAAAAAAATTAATCAGGTTCCCTCCAAAACATGTCACGTGCTCATAGACAAGATGGCTGACTGTTTGACTCGGCTGTAAACAGCTCTCACACATATCTATACACATATCTGGTCAGACACGGGGAAACGGACTAGAGAGAATATTACGTCTTTCAGCGGACTCTGCAGGCTAAACACACGATTCACGCGAACTTTAAAGTGAATTAAAGTGGAGGAAGTAAAGACGTTTAATGGATTAATCGCTGCGTCATCCGCTAGCCGCTACCGTAGCTACGAGCTACTAGCTAGCACTGGTACCAACAAGACAGACACGGGGAAACGGACTAGAGACAATATTACGTCTTTCAGCGGACTCTGCAGGCTAAACACACGATTCACGCGAACTTTAAAGTGAATTAAAGTGGAGGAAGTAAAGACGTTTAATGGATTAATCGCTGCGTCATCCGCTAGCCGCTACCGTAGCTACGAGCTACTAGCTAGCACTGGTACCAACAAGACAGATTACCGAGTGACATTGAACTGACGCTACAACGGTAGCGAAGAGCAAACAGAGAGACTTTCGACTCATTCTACCGACGAAGGATTTTACCTGCTACCGACGAAGGATTTTACCAAACACCAGTCATGCCTCCACTCTCCTCATCAGTGGCTTCGTGTGAGAGCTG
>JAODVN010000021.1:154820-167174 GCA_025434125.1 Chologaster cornuta
GGGAACGCGCAAAATCACTTTCTGTCAGGAAATCACTTTTTGGCACAACACCGGTCCATATGTGATTCCTCTAAGATAGTATCCTCCTTCTCTTTCCTGTTCTGTTAACAGCACATAGAAATTACGTTTGTTTTTGCTGATATTAACGCAGTTAGCATTTACTGATAAAAGGTTTCATTTAACAGTTACAATGCAGTATGCAGAAAATATGTGCACTATAGATGTCTGAGCATTTGAACAAAGGGCCTATTTGAAGTGAATATTTGAAAGTCACCGCCGGGCCGCCTTTTCCAGGGTACGTCCGCTTTAGGAGGGACTATCCAGAGCTGTTTGAGAACCTCACCCCGGAGGCTGTCCGCAGCACCATCGAGGCAGGCTACCCTGGCATCCTGGCCAGCAGAGACAAGCACGGCCGCGTGGTGCTGCTCTTCAACATCGAGAACTGGGACTACGAGGAGATCACGTTCGACGAGGTATGGAATCTCTCACGATGTGCTTGAGCGCTGATCCGACGAGAACTGTGGCAGTGGAGTGCGTGTCCTCTTTGTGTGTGTGTGTGTGTGTGTGTAGATCCTGCGCGCCTACTGCGTCATTCTGGAGAAGCTCCTTGAAAATGAAGAGACTCAGATCAATGGCTTCTGCATCATTGAGAACTTCAAGGGCTTCACCATGCAGCAGGCCTCCGGCATCAAACCCACAGAGCTCAAGAAGATGGTGGACATGTTGCAGGTGGGACAGACATGTACTCTGGTATATGTGCATTATAGGACTTGGCTGTTTCCTCGTCAAGTTTCCAAAAGGTACGCTTGGGTTTCTGTCTGTCTGAAACTCAGCGAGAACATACCGATCCGATTCCTTTGTGATTGTAATCCTCTCAACTGACGGAAACATGCGCTTTTGTGCACAGTTGTATTTAACAGACGGTGAGCTGTGGGTGCTGTAACACAAACTGAGAACATCTTGACAAACATTATATTCATTCAGCAAACCGGTTTTATAGCCAGATATGTCTGACACACATTTCAAATATCATGTCTTTCCTCCCCTAGGATTCGTTCCCTGCTCGTTTTAAAGCTGTGCACTTCATCCACCAGCCCTGGTATTTCACCACAACGTACAACGTGGTCAAGCCCTTCACGAAGAGCAAGCTGCTTGAGCGAGTAAGTGTTTGAACTCACCACTGACCTAATGATTTGGTATAATATACATGAGAAACAGCATATATTTAGCATTTACCTGCTGATTGTTTCCTGTGGCAGGCATTTGTGAATAGTAATTTTACATTACCATTATTTTATGGGTTACAAATAAAATATGCCTCAAATGTCTAATTATCAATATCATCTGGTGCTAGGTGTTTGTTCATGGAGATGAGCTGGACCTCTACTACAAGGAATTTGATGCGGACATCCTCCCTTCTGAGTTTAGCGGAAAATCTTCCAAATATGACGGCAAGGCCATAGCAGCTAAGCTGTTCGACTAAACGCGGTTCCTCCGTCAACCAGACTGACCCAGTATACAGACACATAACGTTAGACTAGCTGTGGTTGTAGGCGATATGGAAGAATGAGATGTTTTGTTGAAGGGTGATAGATGTCCAGCCAAAGCACAGCAAAAGAGGAAAGATAAAATTACATGAACCTTTGTGAAAAGTTGGAACCACTGTGATCATGTAAAAACTAAAATGATCACAGACAAATTCACAGGTGACAAAAATGTGACTCAAGCCAATACTATTTGCAATATTGATTACCTTTACTTTGTGACATTATGTCTGTCTCTCTCTCTCGCTCTCTGCCAATACAAATGTCACACGTGAGGAGAATGTGCACAATAAACTGTATATTCTGTACATGTATGTTGAAGTGTGCTTCTACAACAACTTACTTTACTACTATTATATGTTCAATTAAATACTGCATGGAACATTACATCCAGTTTTTATTATTACATGTTTAAAAAGAACATATTACCCATAACCATATTGTGTAATACATCACATAAGTATAGTGCAAAACAGTGCAAACAGCATAAAGTATAAGTAATTTAAAAAAATAAAACAAATTTTACAAAAGGAAGTCTTTTTTGTGGTGCAAAAAAAGCTTAAGCTTTCAGGGGAAATGCTAGAGATAGAATACAATCATGACTAATTTGACCAGTTCAGCTCCGTGATTCATAGTAAACAGGGAGAGGCAATCTATTAAAGTATTACAGTGGGTAGCTATATATACACATTTGAGTCAAATGGAAAGTAATCTAAATACATTGTCCTGTTTAGACAGGATAGAAACATATCCAGACACCTAAAATACACATAAATGGGAGCTCCATTTAACAAAACTGTGACATATTTTAAGGGAAAGTAATAACCTAAACAGCCCATTTTAGTGCAGCAAGCACTGGTCGAGCATTGAAGCTGCCTTTTCATTCTGTACTTCAAAAGGCTAAGTACAGATTTCATACAACAGTAGCCTGTTCAGTTGTCCAAACTAAATGATGTCACCAGCTCTGCTAGACACACTGTAGGAGCAATACTTCCTAATGACCAGCAGTGGTCACTGTGGTAACAAAAAATAATAAGAAAAAAACTGGAAAACCTAAGATTTTGTCAATTTACGACTTAAAAGTACAGTATGTGCAAGACGGCAGTGCACTCTTGCGCTTGTGACACTACTAAGAAGCTTCTGAAGCAACCACACAGAGTGCAAGGTTCTTTATTACAAGGTGTCAAGTGTGTAAAGATAAATAAACAGTACGTTTTGGTGCTTTTTTTAATTTTAGAAGTGCTTGTAAACGTACATTTGTTCATTTGTACACACTTATGCACAGTGCCAGATTATGTGACGTTTATCTATAGTAACCTTTTTGGCAGTCTAAATTTCAGACGGCTTTTATTCAAACAAATGCTTGCACATTAATGAAAAGGCACAAGTGGGTTTGACTTTACTCAAACTCTAGGAATCAACATAGTGTGTTAAACTACATCTATACTATAAATATATATCCATGTTTTTAATTGTATAGCCCTTTCTCGCAGCGGAAATGTAAGGCAAGTGTGGATGAGGTAGAGCAGAAGAATAAGACAATAAAACAGTGTATATGGTCCGCACCTATGCCTTAAGTCGCGCCGTAGCGTAGTGTGCCTTACACGTTATCCGTGACACCTGTGCTCTGGGCGGGGTCGTGCGTGGCGTGCTGGTGTCGTGTTCTCAGGCAGTGTGGTCCGTTCTTCTCCCAGTGACACATGGCATCAGCGTAGCCCACGATCACCTTGTCCATCCACGTGAGCGGCTGGGGAAACAGCACAGCGCCCTCAAAGAAGCCCAAGTGTCCTCCGTGCTGGGTGAGGGCAAATATCACGTTGGGTTTCTTCTCTGGAAGGGGGGGAGAAGAGAGTATACAGTATATTTCAGTTGCTTAAAAATGTTTATTCTGAAAAGCACTATGTGGATTATATAAATATCTATGCTAGCTATTTTCTATCCAAACTAGTAAACTGTCAATGGATCCAGTTAATGCCACATCTACACTACTAATGGATTCTGAAGGAATTAAACAGTTTCCTTCCTTAGTATTAAAAGCCAAACCATTGATGAAACATCCATGGCGTTGTCAGAGTATGAAGTGTTGTTTCTGCCACCAAGTTAAAGCCAAAATCAGATTGTTGTCTAGATCAGACCCTCTGAAGTGATGATGCTCATGAAGTGCTCATGAAGTGCTCATTTTAAATTCAAAACATTTGAAATTGCAAAGAAATGTACCATTTATCTCCAGGCTTAGGGCCTGCATCCAAGCAAACACCTTAAGACACATGAACAGATAATTTGGCAAATCAATGCTGCTGTAAATTACATGATGCTACATGTACTGCATTACAGAGGAGGAGCTGCCATATAAAGACCTGTTTTAAAGACGGTAGGGCTCAATCAAAGGTTTGGACAAAGTGTGTTAAAAGGCAGGGTCAGTCATTACCCACAATACTAACTTTGAGCTCCAATCAAAACAAACCCTCTCAGAAGCTCCGCCCCACACTATGAAGCCAAACGGCGTTATAGATATTTGGTGAATTTGACAAAAAAGTGTAGGCTTTTTATCTTACAATCGCTAACTATACCTTTAATACAATCGCTAACTATACCTTTAATAATCTATCCCCCACAGGGACAGGCACACTATGTACACATACTAAATCTCAATGTGTCTGAATCAACTCAGACTAAAATGACTACAGCTTGTATAACAGGTCTATCATGTAATCAGTACCAAATGTTGAAAAATGCTAAAACGTGAAGGAGGTGAGTTGTTCTGGGGGGGATTAACATTATTTTTTGAAATGTGATGACACGCAAGGGCTCCAAGAGTAGACTTGTAAGCCAGCAAGGGTCTGGTGATGTGGTACACGGATATGACGTGTAGAGACATTTTTTTTAAACAAAACAGACTTTTGTCAATAGTAACACCAGCATTGATGCATCAAATTACAGCTCCGTCCTATTATTTTGTTCATAGCTCCAAAAAATTTTTTTAGGGTGCAGTTACTCTATAAAAATCACATTATGGTGAGTTTACTCACCATAATGTGATTTTGTAAGGAGAATTTACACACCAGAATGGTGGTCAGTTTAGTATCCACAACAGCCACTTCAAAATTTTAATCAGGCATAACAGAAATTATGAGTTGCAAACCATTAATCAGTCAGTATTCTACAAACCCCCCCTTAACACAGTCTAATGCAGTGTGCCCTTAATATATTCTCTCAATCTACCGTTAAACCGTAAATCAACATTTATTAGCAGTTTAATTGCTCATATAGCTGCTAAAGTGTGAATGTATGCTGACAACATTGAATTAAAGACACACCTACTGTATGACGTAAACAGAAATGAAAACAAGCTTTGTTTTCTTCGTTGCAGACAAGACAGACTATCGCTCATAGTCCTGAAAAAGGCAAGCTGGCATTCTCGGACCCTGACAGCCACACACCTCTTTACACATTCAGACTGAGACATTCTTTGCACTTATTTCCAATCCTTGTCCTATTAACCCTGTGAGGATTTTACCAATGAAGGTCTGTGTAACAAAACAACGTCAGAGTTACAGTTAATATCAGCTGGTATTCCGTTTTAAACCACAGGAAATATATAATCCTATAAATATGTAACTATCCACCTATCCAAAAAAGCCACAGATTTACAATTACCTGTATCTATGCTTGTCTTTTAAGAAACAGATTGTGTATTTTGGAGACCTGAGTGTGACAGTCACTTTCCACTTTCACTTACAGCCGCACAAAATTAGCAGCACTTTTGTATAGTTGCAATATCTTCTAAAAACAAGTGCACACATTTGCATAATATACAATAATTTAGATTTTAAAATTAGCATTCAGAAATCTCTTCAATGTTCTAGTTATTTAAAAATGTGCTTGTTTAATTGGAACGTTGCAAACTGACACTGAATAAATGTATTCCAGAAAACAACAACTGCTGTGTTGACTTTGTAATCGTTGAGATATGTCAATACATTTAAAAAAGGATCAGTTAATGTCACAGCGACACACAATGGTTTAGGGTTTCACCAGCCACTCTCCAAGTCACACGGCTAGCTAACATCCTTCATGAGGAAAACTCAGGCCCACTGATCAATCACCAAGGACGAAGGAGGCTACATGCTGCTACACCCGTGCACCTACAGTATAAATAATATCACATTGTAAGGTATCACATTGTCGTAAAAAATTCAACAAGTCTGTCTAGTCACGGTGCCGTCGGTGCGTGTGGCCCAGCCCGGCCCTTATCAACAACTAAGGACTCTATGACAAATACAGGAAGAGAAAAGGAAGGAACAGCCAGACCGCTGGCTCTACATTGATGTACCTTTTATCACCCAATACAATACAAGCCATTATAAACTTCTACTTTTGATTCTACAGAATCAAGACAGATTTTAGCTTCAACATTGCTGAGGATAGGGGCTCAAGTCCAGTTCATGGTGGGTCTCAAACTGCCAATATTAAAACACATGTCTACACATTACTATAATTCAAACGAACAATCATCTTATTCACCATATATATAGTTTACTGTCTAATTAGACAATCAGTAATATGAGCTTTCAAATGCAGTGCCAAATAAATGCTGGTACCTGCAAGCGTGCGTGGGATGGTCAGCAATGACTGGTGGACCAGGGGGTCGTCAAATGAGTTAACAAGGAGCAGAGGCACAGTAACCTGGACAAGAAAACAGTAGCTTCAGGCATTGCATGATTGAAAAACCACATTTACATTAACTATGCACTCCATGACACATTTATGTATGACACATTAACTTATATAGTGTTTTTCCAACCTTCCAGCCACTCACAGCACTTTGCCTCACGTTCACACATTCAAACACACACATTCACACACCAATGGCGGTGTCAGCCATGCAAGGTGCCACATGGCCGCCGGGAGCAGTCAGGGTTAGGTGTCTTGCTCAGGGACACATCGACACTTGGAGAAGAGTTAGCGGGGTTCAAACCAGTAACTTCTTGTAGGGATGGCACGATCCAGTTTTATTCAGTCACGATACCGATACCGGTACAGATACCGGTACTTAGGGTATCGGCCGAGACAGATCCAATTCCGATCCAATTCCAGTGTAATTTAAGTTTTAAGTTAAGTTGCAAAGTAAGTTTACAACTGTCCAATTGTCACCGACACCAATCCAGCTATTTAAGTCAGTATCGGACCGATTTCCGATCTCAGTATCGTATCGGTGCCATCCCTAACTTCTTGACCACCTGGCGACGCCGCTCTAACTGTAATGACCAGTGCTACAGTACTACTGTAATACAACAGCCTGACGACTCACGTTGTGAATGTACTGTACACAGCTCTCTGTCTCGTAGTACTCTTTCAGGGAGGTGTAGCCATGGAACTTTCTGCAGTAAGAAAGGAGTTTGATCAAAATCAGAAATGCAGAGACTTAAAAGATGAACATTTGGGATGCGTTCAAGTAATCGTGGATTAGTTCAAAGCTATAACATGCATAACTCCTTACCTCATGATGCTGTCGTCAATTTGCATGAGAGAGGTTGCTGTGTGTAATCTTCCCAAGTCTCCGTCTTCCATATTGCTGGAGCTCATACCAAACAAACTTACTCTGTTAAACAATGGAGACATTAACATTATTTATGTATCAGCAGTACATTGAATAGTTGAACCATTGTTATTTTCTTTTAGAATGGTGTGGGACCTCAAAGCAATCCTGACCAGTTACAGCACTACAGTGATGACTATGATTAACTGTTTCATGACTGGAATAGCAACATCTGATCAATTTGACACATTTCACAGACCGCGCCACAGTTGTCAGGATGTTGTGGAGGCACCTGTGTGACAGGATGATCCTCTTCAGGTTGGCTGCCAACACAAAGTTGTACAGCCTTCGGCACTGGTCCCACTGAAGGAAGGTCTCTTGGGCCCTGAACGGATAGATGAATGGATTGACATACAGACAGAGAAAATATGTATGCTAAATATGTGCTGCATCATTTTGAACTGGATGAAGTCAATGTTTTAGGCAAGAACCAATTTCAAGTGTCACATTCCTTGAGCAGGGTTTACTGAGTAAACCATGCAACCAGAGATTAATCAGTCTAATAGTCTAATGGTGTGGCCTGGTTCAGGCTTCCGTGCTATTAGGGCCCATAAAGACCGTTCAGCTGATACAAAACAACGTTTCGGCCTCACAAATGGCCCTGCCAACTCCTGTCTACCAACCTGAGGGCACTGTATCCTTGACAAACGCTGACACAACAGAGAACTCGGTCTTGGTTGGCGTGGTCCTCTCCCAGGAACTTACACACTATGTTGCCACCCAGACTGAAGCCCACCACCAATAACAAGGTATCGGGAAATGCCCGCTTGATGTACGCCACCATAGCAGCATACTCCCAGGTACACCCTGGAAGGGACAGAGAGCCGGTGTTACCTTTGTTTGTGCAAATACAATATAATTAATCAGCTTTTTTATATACACATTATTATAAGGTGAACTGCTCAGTGCTCAAATATAGCAGGGTGAGCATGCACACAGAAATTTTGCAATGCTTGTTTTAGTAACCCCTTTAAATTTAGCTAATCTTAGGGCTGGGTCAAAAATAATATCCCAATATATTTAGGTTGAATACCAATACACGATATATATATATCTGTATTTTCTATAAAGTGGGCTAAATCTCCAGGCATAGAGATAAAACAGGAAACCCGACAAGAATGTGACATTTCTTATTTTTAGCGACATTAATTGACATATGTGAGCTTTCTATGGTATCTCCGCCCCTTTGACACTCTGAACGCACCAAGCCTGCACTTGGTGGAGGGAGAGATGAACAAATCGAAAAAGTCATGAATAAATGCATAATATATAACTATATAAATATAAACTATATTGTATAATTTTATATCTCTTTTGAAAAAAATTCCGATATCCCGATATATATACACCGGTATATCGCCCAGCCTTAGCTGATCTCATTTTGTGCAGCTGTTTGACACTTCTCTTTAGCCAGACACAAAGCCTCATACCATTTTTAGCCAAACATCAAGCCTCGTACCATAAGTGAACATGCGTGGTGATGTTAGCTCTATGTTGGGCAGGGCACCCAGGTGGTTGAGCACAGCACACCTGTAGCCTTGCCTCTGGGAGTGGTCAACAAATGTCCGAATGTAGTTCTTCTCACTATGGTTAGCAATGCCCGGGCAGATTACCATGGTGACATCGTCTGTGTAAACACACATGCCAACATACAGTATAAACACAACTCTGCAGCATATATACATTCCCCTGTGTGTGTAGGTGTGTGTGTGTTTGTCAAGTTAATTGGCTGCTGAAAGCAATGACATCTTTCCCCTAGGGTGTTCATTAGGAGTCTTACTGTCTATGCCTGGCACAGACTAGTCTCTAGTTGTGATCCCCTCGGAGGCCGGCGAGGGATAAAACATGTTTGGTTCTAATTCTGCTTTTAACATAACATTAACCAGAAACACCATATACTAGATCCATGACAGAGCCGTGTAAAGAGAGAGTCGCGTCATCTCCGTTTACTTCAATGTTTCAAAAGTTTTTTTTTCACAGCAATGGCGGATCGTGGAGCCTTCAAAAAAGTTCCCGGAAGTTAGCCTAAATACTAAAAGTACCTTATAAATTCTATTTTAAATGTAAATCGGTGCATTTATTGACTACTAATTACCAAAAAATGTAGTTATACATCTCTAAATATATATTCAAACTGCCCACCAAGCACTTCCTGGTACTTTTTTGCCTCTCCGTGAACCATGGTGGAATAGATCAAACTTTCGTTGCTGTAACCCTCTTTCCATGGCTCTGGTCTAGACTATATTTGACCCTACTGACCTAAGAATAAGAAAGCTATTCACATTACATAATATATTATAGAACTAATATTACATGTGTTGATCTAAATAGGATTGACATCTCACTCACCTCCTGTGCTGTGTTCCCCGATCGGTTCAAAGAGGTCAAAGGTTGCCGTTGCCCCGTCCTGCATGGAAAGGAATTTGCGGACCCCGCAGGGCGATGGGGTGTTAACGCGGCCCATCTTACCATACAGAGCGGTTTGCAAATGGCCGCTTTTACCCCACAGCAAGGGCGGAAGGTACCTGATGGACAAGGGCACATCTCAATATTGACACACGCAGGCAAGCTTAGCCTTCCCCCATACGGTGTTAAACTATCCTCAAGCAGCATTAGTGTACATTACCCAAGAGGTCCTGTTCAGAGGTGGGGTTTTTATTTTATTTTTATTTGTGCACGTCTACAGTATTTCTGTCTATGTATACATATATAGTACTTACATTAGCCTGCTTTTGGGTGTGCCTATGTACATTTGCACGGTCCAGAGCTGCACACGTTCATGAATTGTGAACATGTGCCCTGTCAATGCTGTGATGGCAACAAACTTCAAATGTTCAGTCCATATGGAAAGATTTGCCTAAATACTGAGAAAGCAAAATGCCTCGAGCCTGATACAAATGTGTGACGGAGCAGGTTAAAGGAGGGTTGTTTGTTTCCATGTGACATTTGGGCCTGTAAAAAACTTTCAGACTGTAATGTGATTAAAGGCTATACTGGTATATAACCAAAAAAAACATTTACTTGCAATATGGACTAATGTTAGCTTTTTTTTTAAAGCTTACTATATTTGGTGGACATAAAAAGGTGTCACTAGCCCTACCTGAGCTTTCCCACTCCAACATCACACCCGAGACCAGATCACAACATCAAACAAAAAGGCGCAGGCCAAATCAACATAGTGTCTCAAATGACAGATAGCAGCAAAACGTAAGAAAAGCTCTGAGAATGCAGATGTAACACCTACTCTTTAGTCAGCATGAGGCAGGACTTGAGCACATAGCGGTTGAGCGGGGTGTCCTGATAAGTCACATCTGGAGGTGCAGTGGCACTCTTTAGGTTGAGACAGCGGACGATAATATAGAGCGCAGTGGCTATTGCTGCTAGCTTCATGCCATCAAACATAGCTGGCAGCTCAGAGCCAATAGGGTGGACATCGCTCTCACCAATGGTGGCCATCGTAGACCAACAGGGAGATGACTTACTGTATGGTTAGAAACAGAACAAAATAAAGGGGGTTATGCAATATGTCTGTATAAACTGTAGATTTAAATATTGAAGATATTTCACAGTGGTGCGGCCATTGTTACAAACTTACTTTGTCACTTTAATACTTTAATAGTTAAAATTGCCTTCTTAGAAAGGCTTGGTCCTAAACGTGACAACGTTCAGTGCTGAAACACATACAAAACACTTATTACAAACATACAAAATCACACAGTAACTCTGTACGTTTGTTAAATAGGACTACAGAGAAAAATAATAATTCAAAACATATAGCCTGGGACTGCACATACATGATCAGGGTGTGTTACAAGGTAGAACCAGGAGGGAGTGTTACAAGGTAGAATCAGGGTAGAGTATATGGAATGAAGACTGAAGGGAGGGAATAACATAATGGCCAATAAGCCTTGGACAAGGTTTTTTAGTTAAGTTTCACACGAGGGCCTAACTTTAGACAAGTTTGAGAAAGACACAAAACTGCTCAATGAGCTGGAGCAGTAGCCCATGCCTCTCACCACAACTAGTGCAATTTCGATTGCTCACTAAAATAGGCCTCTCCTGTTGGGATCATTTTAAAAAACGAATTATAAAGAAATAACTAACAATGAAATCCGATGTTTTAATAGGCTGTTGCATAACATTAGTTGCACAATGGCTAGTGCAACTGTCCGGAACTACCGTATCTGAATAGTGTAGTCTACCGTTACTGTTAACAACATAGGAAGTAAGGATACATTAACATTCACACACACGGCGGTTATAGCCTACCATTTTTTGTCTTTACGAAACTGATCAATCTAGTCGGTAACAGTCCATTTTGTTGTTGGTATGCTCTGTGTGCAACGCCTATGTTTACAGCTGGGACCAGCGCTAACCAACGGAGTAACCAAAGTAAACTAAACGAACGGCTCTGGTAGTACGTAGTCGATTCCCGCATCAAATGAACTAAGGAGAATTAACATACAGCGCTTTTCATTGGACGAAACTGGGCGAAACTGTTTTCTGCTGCTGCATGACAGCTAGTGACCCATGGGCCATCTGACCGCACCTTCATATCCTATGTAACTACGTTGCTGTTAGTTTATCTTTAGTATGTCTATTCGCTTGATCAAACTCAATAGCAATGTGACAGCTATTCGTAGGTCAGTGGTCTTCAAAGTGGGGCCCGCCAGGTGGCGTCAGGGGGTCCTCAGCATATTAAATTGATTAAAAGAAAACTAAAAAACAAAACAGAACAAAATATATTTAAACCTATTCTAGATATACGTATTTATTATAAAACTGAATTTAAAAAAATATTGAAGATTATTTGCCACGCCCCCTTGTAGATGCCTGTCAGTGTTGATCTGTATGTCTCATAATGTCTCATGATGGCTCACCCTTCTGTAAACAGTAAAGGAATGATCATTTAGGCCTACAATAGGCATATGTTGATGTTGACACATTTTTATTTAGGCTAGTTATCTGCATTAAAAGGCAAATAAATAATAATAATAATAATAATAATAATAATGTTTTATGTTTTAATGTGACTCTTGATGGTTGCAGACCCCTGCCTTAGACGAACTGCATTTCTGAGCCTAAACTATCAACAAAAATTAGGCTATGGTTGCCAATGTAAAATACGATAACAGACTAAGATGATCCATTTGTGTTTGTTTTTAATGCAGTTAAAGGCTTAAAGGACTGTAGGCTAAAGTTTCCCGTCTA
>JAODVN010000021.1:197281-209157 GCA_025434125.1 Chologaster cornuta
AGAGAGAGAGAGAGAGAGAGAGGGGAAAACATGTTGAGGTTGGGATTTACTATAACCACAATCCTCTTGGCAGACAGAACTAAAGCATCTGATAGATGCCCTGTTCCTTCTCCCACAGTCCTCTCAGGGTCACTACAGGATACAGACAGGATGTCCTATCTTCAGTCTGTATTTGCTTACTGTAGATAAACTGTTAGTCAATTGGTGTTCGCGTGTTTGTGGGTGCCGCCGTAATGGTGACATATCCGTGATGAATTTACTGTTTGGTCCAAGTCGTAACACAGCATCCGCACAAAAGCCAATATCAGTCCTCGCAGGACTGGAGCTATGGCTGTGAGGCATAGATAGCTATTTGATCCCTGCTAAATTATGTTTTTACCATACCAAACCAGGCCACTATGGAAATGAAGATTCTGAAGAATAGAATAGAATTCAATTCAGATTATAGGCCTGTTACACCCACTGCAAGAAAGCTAAACTAGTCAATAGTGTTTTCATTACAAAGTAATCGAAAAAGAGGCCAATATTCTATTAAGAACAAATGTGGTTTAATACGTTAGAAGAGAGTCCCAAATCACAGCTAGGGGACATTTGTTTGTCTAAAGATGGTGAAGTCTGTGGTGACATTATTTTATTTATAAATTTTTAGCATTTTACTCCCATTTTGTCACAGAACCTATTAGATGACATGGAGTTCATTACATCTTAATTAAGAGAAGAAGATAATAGAAATGCAAAAGGTGAATGAACTTTAATAAAGCTCTGCTGACTGCTGACTAAGCTACTATAGTGTTTACTTCAGTCAGTAACTTGCAGAGATAACAGGAAGACAAGGGTTTAGTTTAGAATGCTGGAATGTGCTTTAAGCAAATCTTAGCCTCTTCGGGGTTAATTAATTCTGTTGAAAGGACTTCATTCTCTTGATTACTTCAATGAAAAGGAATGTTCAAAACAGAACCACCCTCTATTGCCTCCATGGGGAATTGGTTACCAGAACCACTTTACTGCCCCCATGACTCGTTCACAGTCAAACTCAACACAACTTTGTGTTTTTCTGCCGGTAGAAAATATAAACTCTGAGTGTACTAAGCCTCACTATGCAAACAAGGGCATTACTCACTCCCAAGTTAAAAGATGGACCTTCCACTGTGTGTCTGCTGGTCATAACTGAACCCACATGGCAAGATGTTTGACAGATGATGTACACAGTAGTGATCTGAGCTGATGCTGTACATTGCTTCCGTATACTCTATTGTGTAAATGTCAGCACCATGTTGCAATGTTGTAGCCTACTTGCTTATTAGTGGGGATGTGACAGTTTCAACTTGATAGGAGGATTCTCGAAGACAAATAGTTTATATTCAAAGTGATTAATGGGTGTGCATGTGTGTTTAAATAAACATAATGTAACGTTTAACGTTTTTACTTACTGCTATATTATTGGTATACTGGTATGAAGTTTTAATGAAGTATTAATATAACACAATGTATATGCCTTAGTTGACACATTTCTATTCTGTTTGTGTTACAGCCCATTTGGTGGATAACTTTTCAGATAGGAAAACAATGTTTTGGAGACATCTGTAACGTCCTTCAGCGTGAATAGTGCACCATGCAGGAAGGAATGCAGGACTCATGTGGATAGACCAGCATGTGAAAAATGGGGCTGAGTCAAATCAGGATATTTTATGGAGAGGGTCTTCCTTCGCTTAAGTCCCCACCACCAATAAGGAGGGAACATTGTCCTTAAAATCTGCACATATCTGTGAAATGCAGGTTTTATCTGCCTACAAAATTACATGTCGGTCCATATTATTTCTATTAAGAGTAGACTGGAGATTAACCTCAGATCCTTGATGTCCGATACCAGAGCACAATATCTCTCTCACTCACACACACACACAGACACACACATACATAAACACACATTTGTTAAGCCTTCAAAAACAAATGCTTTAACGGAACACAAGGGCTTTTAAAATGCGAAAGGTGACAGCTTTTGCAGACAGATTACTTTACTCAAACTGATCTAGGCTCCATGTGGTTAGGAAATGTGTTGCCCTATCAGAGGCAACAAACCTCTTAACCAGATTGATGCCTGGCCAGCATGCCAGAAATATCCCAGGGAAACTAGCTGGGAACTACCCTTTAGTCTTCACTGCAGGCAGCGATTTAACTCATTCAATTTGATCTAATTATTTATATTTATAGCATTAAGCAGATGCTATTATCCGAAGCGACGTACATTTGTCTGTAGTTGAGCAAGCCATACATTAATCAGTTATCGTAAGAAAACAAGACTGTTAGGATAATGACAGCAGCCATGTCATCACAGATAATTATTTAACTACACATATTACAACATAAATTGATTGCAATTTCACATAAATTAATTCTAAGAAATAATTGCCAGAAGCCTAATTTACCAACAAAGTGTTTTATAATATACAGTGCTAGTCTAAGAGGAGAAAATAAAGGCAAAGTAGTGAGGAAAATTAAAAGAAGAAAGAAATAGACGATAAAGGTAAGAGCCATTCTGTTAGTGTTCGGGGTAGAGAGGTCAGTGGCACTAAGGTGGATTCTGAAAAGGTAGGTTTTAAGCCTGTGCCCTCGTACCTATGACAGCCAAAGTGATCAATGTGCAGGTTTCATGTGGCATGGGACCTGACAATAGTTGGGAGGTTTTGTTCTCTTTGCTGACTTTTAGGCCAATGTCTTAAACATGATCCATATTTAATTATTATTGAATGTCCATATGGTGTTTGGTACTGTACTACTGTCACGCTGGGATGGCGTGGCGAGTACGAACTTAAAACAAACGAGGAAGTCCAGGGCACTGCGAGCAGCACGGCTCGTCCTTTAATATAACGTAAATTGTAAACTGAAAGTCAATAAACAATACAAAACATAAACAGTGTTTGAAACGCAAACAGAAGCTCCAAACAGTCTACAGGCGAGGGAAACAGAACATGCACAAACAAAACGATAGCATGCACCAACAATAACCCCCCCCCCCCAGCGTCACGGGTCTTTATGCCCTCGCGTCTGCCCAGCTGTTGGCACTTCATTGATTGCCATGGCAGACGCGAGGCAAAGGGGGTGTGGGTCGTGTCCTCCGCCTTCCCACACCGGCGAGACCAGGGCAGCATTACAACTACAGTTGCCCTTGATATTTCAACAAATTGATATCATGTAAAAAGGTAGGGTCAGCCATTCTGGTTACCTTCAAGCTCAAATCAAAATCTATCCATGGTCTTTCGCTGTCTCACACGTCAAAAAGAATTGTGAAGCAAAGCGTCTTTGTATAAACGAGCGTGTTTGCAACTTTTTTACTATTTACGGAGCCAGGACTGTGTAGACGTATCAGATTCTGTTTTCAACATGGTAAGGTAGCGAAATGTGAGGAGATACAGCATTTGTTGAATTTGACTAAAAGTGGATTAGCTTACAATAAGCTTGCAATAACTGACTTTACCTTTAATAGGAATGTATTTCAATGTAGAAAACAAATACCTTACACACTGTCCACTGAATTTAAGACTTTCATATCTTTACAAAGGCTAAATACAACATACTCATGTGTATTTAGAGGATGCTGGTGCTATCTGCTGATTGAATGACCATTCCAGAACATGGTCAGACCAAAGCTTTACTCTCAGATATCCTCTTGCATAACAGAACAAGAGATTAGTCTGATATCAACACCAGGGGGCGGTTTAGTTGCTCTCCATTGTTTTCCTCTATGCTGGCCTTATTTGATGTTACTGTATTTGTACCTCATTAATTTGCACTGGATTTGAATTATGAATACCCTGCAATTGAGTAGATTTATATAATACTTTTCTATTATTCTATGTACTATACTTAAATACCAAGTAATTCATTTAGATAATTTTTTATTTTATTTTACAATATATTTCAAATCAGTACTTGATCATTCTGTTTTTCAAAATGTTAATATTAACCAGGGGTGAAACTGACCGATATTCATATCAATAAGTGCCGTGCGACACTGAGAGACAGTGAGCGAAAAAGCAAATGCCGACTAAGCGCCCAGCATCATGACGACTAGGAATACTGCTTTATTCACATTTTCAGTGTAGTGTCAAGAAGACGATGACAGACTGGTCTTCATCTGACAACACTACGCCTTGGAGATCGAAAAAGGAAGAGAAACTTCTTCAAAAATTTAGGAGAACATTAACAGCTACCTCACAGCTGTTGGATAAGAACCTAATTATCCAACTGAAGACGGGTGCAGGATATAATGGCTATAGATAAAGTGTTAGTTTGCTTGATTGGTTGTGTACAAAATATAAAAGATGTCAGGATACTGATGAGGAAACATCTACTTCCCACTCCTAATCACTCCGCATTATTTTATGTCAACAGCACTGCAATTAAAAACATCACAGGAATACAATGGGGTCATGTGAACTCTTCTTCTAAAGACCTAGTGAAGGGAAGGGGTAGTCATGAAAAGTGAGCTGGGAAAATAATGATCTTGGTTGAACATGTTCCAAATATTGCTACAGCTGGATCAACTTCAGCAGAGTAATCACATAAAGGGAATAACCTCTGGCAAGAGTGATTCAACAAATGCTACTATGTACAGTATGTGAATATAGAAGAGCTTTCCACATAGAGTATTTGTTGTTTCCTGGTCGAGGAATGGTGAGGGGCGCTGTGAAACATTTGATTAACAAATTAACCAAAGTGCCAGAGGAAAACACAGCTAAATATATATCAAATAACAGCATAACTGTGCTTGCTATATTAGCATAACTATGCTCTCAGCATTAGTAGTACCAATAATAATAATTCATGTAGGCTTACTTGGCCTTCAAACATTAATATATAATAAAACAGTCAGGCAAAGGTGACTGTATTTGTATATCTGATAATGTGGACCAGATGGCCTATTTGATTGTGATAACATTTACCAACACTCACATTTTCAGCCAGTAGCAGATCTTTCAGCCCTTTCTGAGCTAACTCAGAGCACCTGATATGGGTAATTGTTTGAGAGCAAATGTGCAGGCAGACTGACTGCATTGTTGAAAGGTATTAATACAATCAGGTGACTGATAACAAAGTCCACTTACAGTGTCACAGAATGTCATCAAACTGTATTCTAAAATTATATGAATTGTGTTTATGAATTATAGGTAACCAACTTCTAAAATATAAATCATTTGTTATTAAAAAGGGCTCGCCTTCAAAGTTTTAGGAAGTTTAACTTTGAAAGAACAAGACAATAGAGGAGAAGTTAACCTTTAATTTTACCAGCCATTAAAGTGTGGCCATTCACAGTCCCTGAATGTTTACAAGCTAATTCACTCTATTATTCCTTCCTCTATTATCTACTATAGATAATAGAGGAAGGTTACATGATCTTGTTCTACTTTCTCTTCCTTGGTAATGTTTAAAAAAGATAATGTAATGAATATATATCCCAAGACTGGCTAATTATGTGGGCTGAACATTCATGACAAAAAGTTTTACTATGGATTAGGGGTGCACAATATATCGACTCAGCAATATCTCGTTGCTTAAAGTCATATTGAAAATGTTGCAGGAAGTGCAATATTCAGTTTATTATGTGGGGAGATGCATCCATCGGCTGTTTGGATTAGTTGTGTTTAACTTAGACAGAACAGTAAAATGTGGCTGAGGAAGCTCATGAGATAATAGAAATCAAAGAGGAAACATCAGTGAAGTCAAACATGAATTTTCCCATAACCTTTGTGTTTTTACTTTATGTTGTATATTGACATTAATATCGATTATTGCAATTTTCTTAATCAAAATTGCAACATCACATTTTATCAATATCGTGCACCCCTACTATGGATGTCAATAGCCCATGGTCAAATAATGATAATGAAAACTATTAAAACACAAAACATGGACTGTACAAAATAAGAGACAACCAGGAACAACCAGTTAATGTAATGCGCTCACTGTTCTAACCTCCTTACTCATTCATTTAGACAAACAGCCCCATTAGCCACTCCCTGTCGCTTGGCTCTATGCTTGTAAATTATTCTCACTTGCTTGTCTCGCTCTCTTTCTTGTCTCATCAAATTTCCCCTTAATCTTTGATGAGGGAGGTATGCTGAAGTTACTGAATATACCCAGCCTTAAGGTACATGGTATTGAGGAAGCATTTGTGTGATCATACAGCAAATACAGTTCAGGGATATAGTATAATTTTACAGGCAGGTAAGTTGGTTAATGGAAATGTACCGTATTATGCTTCAGCTACTCCCTTCCTAAATGCTAGTGGCAATAACATTTAAACTACACCCTAGAGGAGAATGTCAGATGCCACAAAGATTAAATAACAAAGAACTACATTAGTCTGAAATGAAAATTACGCTGTAGTGTAGCGCATGTTCCCCTGCTTGAAAGCACATATTGTGTAATACATGCCTATTGTTCTGTCAACACTAAATTGCTCGTAGTCTTAAAAAACAAACTCAGTATCGCAGAATAAAGATAAATAAAAGGGATTTTCTCAATTATTTAAATTCAGTATTTCATTTCTTTTGGTTTCCGGGTCAACAATGTGTAGCGCGGCCTATGATACCATGTTAAAATGTCAATTTTGTAATGGTGTAGCTGCTAAACCATTAGAATAATGTATGTATAGATAGGTTTTAGGTATGTTTATGTATTTTTTACTCACATTTGGGCTCAAATAATTTGGAGAACCCCTTGCAGCATCTCTGTGGAACCTCTCTATATGGCTTACAGACCCCCTATACCTCTGCAGCAGGGTATGTTTACAGTAAGTATGTGTGTGTGTGCTTGTGCTGCCTGTGTTTGTGAGGGATGTAGAAGACTCCCTTAGGTGTATGGGAAATACATTGACTTAAAAACCATATAGGGGAAAAACCACACGAATTGTCAATATATTTTTACACAAATCATAAGGATTTTAAAATACTGTCTATTTCCATATGTTTTAATGTTTAGCTTAGAAGAAGAATTAGATTGGGTAGTGAAAGAATAATATGTTCTGTAATATCCCTGGCATGCCTGATGAACGGCAGCCCAGATATTTATAACTCCAGCACCGTTACATCCATTATGCATCGTTGTTTATGCAAGTATTCATTCACATAATGATGTAAAAAAGACCACCCACACACGCAGACACACACTGTTAACAAGTCATGGGAATGCATATTACCTTTCTGTAGATGAATAATGTCGGGGAAGTTAGCGAGCAGGCCCTGGTAAAGTGAAAGTTTGTCCAGCATGTGGAAGAGGTCATTCTTAGGTTGCTCTGCAAACATCTCACCAATGTTCTCATAAGTACGACCTGTGTGGGAGATGGCGCTGTTTAGGGCATCAGAGCCGTGAGGAGGGTCCAGCGTGAATGCCTGGCTGATCGATTGGAACGAATTTCCCAACCGCTGGAACTCCTTCCTGAACCCTCCGAGGTGCTTACGCACCAGCTCCGATGCGACGTGCGTGAGCTGCATGACGCTGTCGTCCATCTTCTTAGCGAAAGACTTGAAGGAGTCGATGCGCTCCTCGACATCCTGTAGGTCCTGATGCTCGCTAGGAATCTGGAAGGTCAGCATAAAATGAGCGCCCACCATCTCATCCTTCTCTGCGCGCCTCTTGCCCAGCTTCCACTGCTTGTCATCTGCACACATGAGAAAGTGCTCAAAGCCCTCGTACTGGGAGAGGATCGGGTGACTTGTCATATGGTTCATCCACAGGACAAGTCGCCGTTTGCGCTTTTCAATAAAGTCCTCCTCGAAGCGCCCTGTGGCCTGCTTCTCGGGCAAGTGGGGTACCGATATCACAGTGAACTTGTGCAGCAGGCGGTTGTACAGCCAATCAAAATGCTTGTAGCGTCTGTAAACGGGTCGCCCCGTGTGGCTCGGCGTGACCCTGTACGAAATGTACGTTTTGATGCCCTTGAACTTAGTTTGTTTAGTGGGGTCTTCAATGGAGCACGAGAAAGGCTGAGGACTTTCCTTCCACTGTGGCCCTTTGAGACCCATTTCAATGGAGTATGATTCGGCTATTTTAGCCATCATGGGTACATCACCAAGCACAAACGCCTCTACGCCAGAGCGCACAAAGCTGGAGAAACGGTTCAAGTTTCTTCCAACCATGCTGCCTTTCCGTGAGCTGGAAATGCTGTCCTGCCGCTCCATGTAGGGTTTGGCCCGGTAGTGCACATTGGGGTTATTGGAATGTGGGCTTTGGCGGACATGACCATTAGCCCCACTACATCTTCTGTGGTCATCCTCCACCACAGTGGAACTGTCATCCCAATCATCCCAGTCGTCATCGTCGTCGTCAAAGTAGGCCTGCTGCATGTCATAAGGGGTGTTTGGTGTCGGTGGGAAATAAGAGGAGTCATTCCCTAGCGAACCTGCCGGGCTAATAGAGCAGTCAGTCAAGTTGGAGTTGGAGCGGGGCCGAATTATCTCCACATATGAGGCAGGGAAGAGACCCCTTTCTCCCCTGCTGTTCTCACCCTGGAACCAGCCATCCACTGATTTATCGTCAAAGATGACCAGTTCCTCGTTCTCCTGTATGCTGATTTCTTCTTTGTTTTCACTTTGAAAAGTGTAGATGGCTTTGGCTTTTACTGACATCTTGACACTCCAATGCTTATACAAAATCAGAAGTATTAAATGCACATTGATCCCAGCCTAATGTACTACTGCATTTCGCACTGGAACAGCAGATTGTAACCCCCCATTATCTTGAAACCCGTCTTACAGCACTGGGAACATCTCTGAACATTAAATTGTTTTTGTTTAGTTGACAAAGGAGACTCAAAACACTAATATTAATATAATAATAATAACAATAATAACAACAACAAAACCAAACAATACGAGAATATTCTAAAACTGCAACAGTGTCAACCAGCTGATACGGGCATAGCCTATATCGGGTGAACTTAAAAATAACTGCACGAAGGCTTTAAATACACAGCATAGTGCGCGTCTTTGTAATAGAATGGTTGTATAGCTACTTGCAATACAAACACAGGCTTAAAAGCGTTTTACAAGAATGCTACGCAAGTTACGCCAACACTAATCCTTGGAACGTGAGTTGAAACACTGTGTTATTCCGTCGTCAGACACTTGTTAAACATCCCGTAGCCCAGAGAGGATCCTTGATTAAATATGCCCAAGAAAAAGTAGTTCGTTTGGTAGGAACACGAAGGGATGAGTAATTGTATCCCTGTGCATTCTGAGACCTCCGGATAAACTTGCCGTGTTTTCTTTGTAAACAGGTTCTTGCGCATCTTCACTCGATTGTTGAGGTGAAAAGCATATCCGGCAAACAAACTAACCATCAGCACGCATTACAGGTCTATCATTGTTAAAGTTTTGATCCTGTGCGCTCTGCACCAAAGAAACTATTTCCATGACGTTAGGGTTGGACAATTGAGGCATTTTTTTCATCTTGCCTTTTTATTCTTTTGAAACAACAAACTGGCTCAACACTGCCCCCATAAGAACAAAACTAGTGGGCACTCCGCAGCTATCTTCAGCAGGGTAGTTTGAAAACTATGGTATTTTTAAACTAACGCTTTTATTTCTAAGTATTGTCAAAGTTCGATACCAAAGACATAGCCGTCACATCGTTTAACTATGCAAACAAAGGTTTTTATTACATACCCTTCATAGCTGGCAATACATTTTCTGGCCACTTATGCTGCGTTCAAGCATATGACGTAAATCGGAATTTAGTACTTCCACAACATAAAATACGACCCCGGCCCTCAACTCGAAATTCCATGTGGGCATTTCGGGCGATGGGTACTTCAGATATCTTGGCTCCTGGAGGTTACGATTTATTGCAAAGACAATATGTTTGCGCATACAGTGAAATATATGGAATAATGTTTTAAAATAGAAAAACGGGTTCCTTTTAAAACACACTGAGAAGCAAACATAGACACAAATTAACACACATTTACACAAGCTATATGCTGGATGTAGTTATTAGTTGTTTTAACGTTAACAGTTAACATGTTTATGGAACAACGCAGGCTTTATTTCAGTAGTTCGTGAAGCTGTAACAAACAAGTGAAGCAGATAACTTCGCAATACCTCCTACGCACGTAAAGCAATGCTTTTCCTACGTCCCCTTCGACGTCGAACGCAGCACAAAAGTAACCAATGGTGGGAAAGATGACAACGTGACGATTCAGCAGCCTCTTCCTGCTCTGAGCTTCATCCAGGTATTTCTTCTACTTGTATTGTTTTGTCGATGTTCTGAATTGATCGCAGAGTGAATGCTGTTGTGCATGTGAAGATGCCTTTTTAAAGAGTAACTGGACGTGCATGGATTGTGGAGTTACTCGCATTGCCGACGGTGGCTATACTGCCTTCTAATTTAGCGCAATGCTAACCATGCTTCCGAGCCACTTCAGGATATAGTATATTGGACCCATCTAACATCATAGCATGACATCACCTGTACACAGCCCGACTGTGTTTTTTGTTTCGTTTATATTCCAAAAACAGATTCCTCAAATTATTTAAACTAACGACTGATATTTACTTGGTAAAACAAAGCATAACCCCACATATTCATTGTGATAGCGGTGTTGCAGCTATGCTTATTTTATTTAAAGTATAAATAAACAACATTGCTAGAGAAATAAAGAAACACGCTTACGGTATGGCGTGATTTTGGTTTCACATGTCCATAGGACATGATTCCCAATCGTGGAAGTATACATGGTGACAGTACTGTGTTGACTGTTCATTCTTACAATCCAGTCCCCTGTCTTATGTCAAGTCAATCGTAAAGCCTCGTGGCACATGGGCATTTCATGCATTTGCCTGTGTCTAATGTGGCATACATAATCTTCCTTTACCATTATTGCCATGCGATTTTGCACACCTTACAATATGAATAAAATCATCAAAGTAGCAGTGTACTAAATCTATTAGTGTTTTATATTGATAACCTAGTATGTATGTTTTGTTATAGTATATGTTGAATGTTTAACAAGTGTTTCATGTAGTGTCCCCATGGATGACCTCACCCAAGCCCTCTCTGCAAGCTTTGCTGTATCCAAGGACCCCAACAGCACGGCCTGTGCCCACCCTCGACTAGCCCAGTACAAGAGCAAGTACAGTGTCCTGGAGCAAAGTGAACGACGCAGACGATTCTTAGAACTACAGAAAACGTTTGTTTATTCTGTATTGCTTTTAAACAAAACAATATTTTCAGATGTGAAGTAAAGTGCAAAGTCAGGATGAAATTTTTACCATTTAATATTTTTAGCATTATGCTGACCGCAGTGGATATAAAAAGTCTACACACACCTGTTAAACTGCCAGGACTTCGTGATGTAAAAGAATGAGACAGAGATAAAAGATGTTAGAACTTTCTCCACTATTTAATGTGACCTATGAAAACAATGCAATGCAAAAACAAACTGGAATCTTAGAGGGGGATATTTTTAAAATATAATTCTTATAATAACCCATGCATACGTGTGCACACACACTTATAACTGAGGATGTGGCTGTGTTTAGAATTAACCAATTACATTTAAATTCATGTTAAATAGAAGTCATTACACATCTGTCATTATTTAAAATGACCAGGGGTCATCTCAGAGCAAAAGCCATGGTCTGCACAGAGCTTCCAAAGCATTAAGGAGAGCTCATTGTTGAGAGACATCAGTCAGGAGAAGGATCCAAAATAATTGTCAAAGCATTGTATATAGCATGGAACACACTGAAGACATCATCAAGTGGAGAAGATATGGCACAACAAAGACATTGCCAAGAACTGGACATCCCTCCAAAATGTATGAAAAGACATGAAGATAACTGGTCAGGGAGGCTTCCAAGAGGCCTACAGCAACA